>JAMPIV010002949.1:0-123178 GCA_024509875.1 Oreohelix idahoensis
GGGAATTACTAGTTTCTATAATCCATAAAGATAACATCTGTTCAAGTTCCTTAGTAGTTTTAGTAGAAGTGTATAGGAAAAGAAAAAGGATTACCCAATTGGAAGTTATCCTCTTTAAAGTGAGGTCATGATTAATACTGAGTGCGACCCTGGAACATCGGTCAACACTCTGGATAAGATTGTACAGATCAGCAAATCTTTTGATGCTGTTGCGTGTATACCGACGAAAGAGATTACGTCCCGCCAAGATTCGCTAGATTGTACTACAGGTACATTAAAGCTAACTGTACCCAGGAAAAGAAGATTCTTCTTCCTGAATACCGAGATAAATTAAGAAGATGACATGTAGGTCTGAAATGTCATCTAATGGCTATGAGGATTAGCTTCGGGTAGTTTTGCATAGGTCCATAGGTTCATGTGAAATTGCTGGAGCAGAATGTGTATGGATGAATTTTTTTGGTGATGTCCCGGTATGGTCCTGGACTTAAAAGCTACATCATAAATCGGGAGGTAGGTCCTGGTAAGGGGACCATTTCCACGAGATTAGTAGTCTATTATTGTGTATGTGGCAATAAAACACATAAGCTTGATCTCCTCATGGAAATAATTGACGTCAATCGTCTATTAACTGTTTTGGAAAGTTCTAGCTTTCTCTTTCGCAGCCTCAGATGAAGCTGTTGCCATATGACAGGCATCAATAATGTTATTCCGGAGATTAATTACATATTCATAGGATGACTGAGTGTCCTGAGTCATCTCAGAATCGATTAGGATAAATCTTTTTATCAGTCCCCATAGGACCTCCTTGGAGGAGCGCCAAGGACTAAATGAAAACGGAGAGAAGCCCCAGTTTGTCTCATTTGCACCTCTCGATAAGCGAATAACACCGCTGTAGCACTCTGTCCCATTCCCGTGTGGATGGGTTAAACTGTAACTTTATGTAGCATTTTGTTTGAGTGTACGTTAAGTCCCCTTTCTACAGCACCATTACTCATTGGGTGATAAATTGCTGCTGAGGTTTCTATCTATTTGCCCAATGTCTTTCATTACCTTCCGTCATAGTCTCAGATATAAATTGATGAATCCATGATCTGACAAAATTTTTTCTAGGAAAACCTACTCTAGAAAAGATCAAGTGTAGTGCATCAGCTACATCTGTTGTGGTGGTTGTTTTTAATGGGATGGCATCTGGCCATCGTGTGCATAAATCGATGCAATTGAGAATAAACTAATGTCCTCTGGCTGATGGTAAAGTGGGGCCAATGATATCAATGGCCATTTTGGGGTCGAAAGGTCGTGCACCGATATATATCACATGCCTGAATAGGCGCCGTGTGAAAGGCTCCCCGTCCTTTCACTTCTTGGCATATCGTACAGGAGCGTACGTACTGTGAAATATCTCGTGATACTCCCGGCCAAAAAAAAGAAGATAATACTCGTGAACGTGTACGAGTATAACCCATGTGACCTGCACACTTAGAATCATGTGCATGTTGAAGTATGTAAACCGCCCTAAAAGCAAAAGGTACCATGACTTGTTGTCTTATCTGAGTATTTATCCATAAAACAATCTTAATAAAATGTCATTTTTAATACTAATCCACTGACTATCATTTATGTTCCTAGAAAGATTGTCATCTTTGTTGACCAGCGTAAAAAATTTTGTTAGTGACCTGTCTTCCCTCTGTTTTGCAGCAAATGATACTCGGTCAATAGCAGAATGAATCTCGATATTTTCATGATCATTTGTTTCCTTGTTTTCCGTGTCTATAGTCTCTAATTGTTTTGTATGTGCTCTGGTTATTGCTGCATTTCCGATGTATAGATTATTTTTTTCCCATTGAATAATCTCATCTGGTGTGCAATCTTTACTCCCGTGTATGCATCCCACCATAAGGTCGGCAATTGGGTTTCTTAACATGCATGCTTTAACATTGCCTGTGAAGAAAGGTGTGTCAATGTAAATAATAGCTGTTGGATAATATTCTATGGTTCCCCCAAAAGTCATGCACCTGACATGTTGGTTCTCCAGTTGCACAATTTTGGATGAACAAGTGTCTGACGGATTCCGATCGTGGTCGATCCCGAATCGTTTAAGAGGGAGATGATGGTTCCATTAGGGTTTCCTGTGTTGAAGATCAGTGATGCTGTTCCGGTATTGACTGCTAGACTGACTTGTGGTAGAATATGACCGCAGTTCATAACTGTCTCTTTTGCTTTCTGAGATATAAGATTACATGTTGGTCAACTATTTGCCACTTTATAATTCATTGCAAAACAAGTAGACGATTGACTGTATTTTGTTATCAGTAGTTGAACTCTGAACCCTAGGGGTTGTAGCAGTAGTAACAGCTGCCACTGTACTATGGTTCTAAGCTGTCGATCTACGAGAACGAGAACGATGACGAGAATAATTAGATGAATTATCCCGTTGTCCACTATTGTAACTGTTATCTCGATGTCTCGAGTTATAATTATCGCTATTGTTCCACTTGTAATCATTATTATAGTTTATATGATCGATTATAACTTGAGTTACGTGGATTACTGTTATTTCTTGACTGAGGTGAATAGTTTCTGGTTTGTTGTCGTCCTCTATTAAAGTTATTGTTAAAGTTATTCTGTCCCTTATGAAAATTAATGTCATAGTAGTTTCCTTTGAAAAACCTACCCCTGTCTACACTGTGTGTTCTAGGTTTGTATATGATGATTATGATATGCCATATTGGAGGCTACAGGAAGTGGTTTCTTATCAATGTGCCAGATATATTAGCATTCAGATGAGCTGTTCATTAATTTAAAGAAATTTTTTCTAACTCATCAATAGATTCTGGTTTTCTTTCTTGCAGATAAGCAAAGAATGGTGGGCTGACAGACGATAATACGTTATCCCTCAATAACAAATCGACTAACTTGGCGTAGGATTTGTTGACACCTGCCGGTTCAACCCATCTGGTAAAAGTATTGCGTATGTTAGCAATAAATCCTGTGCAATCTCTATTGTTATCTGTCATCAAACTTTTAAAACGTATTCTACATGCCTCTTCGTTCAAGTGGAAACGACGTAAGTAAACAACGTCTTAATGGCCTCCTAGTCTGTTGATAGTGTTGGATCTATTTTTCGTGCTGCACCTGCATGTTCGCCATCTAGAAATTCCTTAAGTCTCAGTGCCCATGCCGCTTGGTCAAGGTTATTCACCTTACATCTGTCCTCAAAGCGCGCGAGCCACGATGAAAGGTCATCTACGTGTAACTTGAATGGAGGCAGCTTAAAGTAATAATTACCTTTAAGTCGTGTGGATGAAGATCCAGATTGAGCAGTATCATTTTGGGTTGCTGCAGCGCCCTGTGAATTAAGTTTTGCTGTTTCTAATTTAAGTCGTTGCAATTCCATTTCTTGCTGCAGTATGATTTCTTGTCGTTTCAATTTATTCTCTTCTTCAATCCGTAGGATTTCATCTCTTGCTATCTTTCTTTCTTCTTCTTGTCTTACTGCTGCCTTCTTTTCCTCCTCTTCTGCCTGATATGTTGCAAATTCAGCCAATGCAGAAGCCTCGAGAAGTTCTCCTTTTTTTCCCAAAATCTTTACCATTTTTTAATAAAAATAGTCTAAGTTTAAGCATCTTGACGTTAATATTGTACGTAATGGTTATGTAATAATCACCAATTAAATTTTAAGTAATTATTATACTTATTCAAATTTATGAATAGTCGATATAAACAATCATAATATTATTGTAACTTAATCTGGGAATGTTCAATTTAATTAATTGTAATATTATCTAACTATTATTTGTAGATTCCATACCATAGACATACTATGTTTGGGATAATATTAACATATATACTCGTTAAATATATCATAAATAGTTATGATATTTATCTATGTTCGGGTGCTGAATTACTATCATGTCACCTAATAATAAATAGAGATATTATTCCTCAAGTATATATCATTCCAGTCAGTGATATTGCTAAGTGTAAATCATTTAGTAATGGAAAAAAATGTACCAAATAATATACACTATGTCCTTTATATGCAGGGACAGGTACTAAAAAGTCAAATTATTTTTATAAATATATAGTTATTATATATTATGCCTTAATCATAAAGTAGCTATGAAAAGTGCATCGACATTTCTTGGACCTACCACTGCAAAACGGGGGTTGGTGCAAAGTCCCTAATTCTCCTTAAAAGTCATTAAATTTTAATTATATTCATAATACACTCTTATTAAGCAAGAAATTATATTATTAGTGTTAAATCATGAACAGATTGTAAATGAGGACATACGATTACGATGGGTAAACCAAGGATAAAACAAACCGTGATATTATCCACGAAACAAGACGTTTCTAAAATAAAAATTGATATTATGAAAACCAAATCTGCAAACGGGAAATATTAGAGTAGGGTTGAAGGTTAATTTATTGAATATAGAGTTTAAATCTGCGTACACAAAAATTAATGACGCCAAACATGGACTCATTGACGGTTATACAAAAAAAAAATGAACTGAAATAATAGCAAGATCATAAAGAAAACTAGTTAGTATTACTAACATTGTTTACTCCAAAACTAAATAGAATTGTAAACTGAATACGATAAATACACTTCGATTATTTAACACCAAAACTAACATCTAACATGGATACTGTGAATTAAATTGCAGTCCGACAAACGAAACAAGCCCCGGAAATGTCATCGACGCGGTTCCACGCGAAAAAGGTGCGATTAATATTCACTACCCTAATGGGGGACCGTTTCAGAATGAATATCGGCAATCCGTTTAGAGCCATAATTTATTCATTCTGGAATCTCCATGTTCCCATTCCAACCTCCACAAATTAGGCACAGCAATAACATTGAAAACAAATATAACGTGCCATATATAATTATATATAGAGTACGGACTGCCGCAAAATGTGAATTAGACTCAGTGGATTGGTTTCTTATGAATGACAACAGTCACGAACTGAGACTTATCTTTTAACCCGTCGTACGATGGATCTTCACAAAACGGCCTAGACTAGAGGATAGACTGTTTGCTCCTTGTTGGTAAAATAATGATTCTTTTCAATCCTATGATCTACTGTTACTTTGGTGGGTCTTCCAAAAGTTTGTAGTTTATTCTTGAATGAAACACATTTAGGTGAGCTGCATCGTACCTTCGATAACGTTGGCTTGTTACACGGAATATTGTGGATAAAATGTACGAGTCACTGATTTTTGCATAGTTACATAGCCACGTCATGTTCGTTGAATCATGTGACTGCGGGTACAAACGTTTTCTTGTAATCGTTAAACTGTCCGTGAAGAGTAATGGGTAAAACAGAAGAACAATTTCTTTCTTCCTTCGTTCCCCAGCAATGGGCAACCACTCTGTTGCGGGACTTTTATTACGATTCACTTCTTTTATTTGTTGTTGCGGCCCCTTCTTCTATTTCAGTGGTCGTTTTGCTGGAAAGCCACCCGTTCTCTTTGATTCAATAATTTCTTAGGTTTGGTCATTTGATTCATTAACTTTTGATCGTGCTATTCAGTTGGGAATAGTTAGCGAATGTATGAGTTAATACTTTCTGTCTGTCACAAGGTTTGAACTCAGTATCATTAATTGTTTGACATTTGTAACTTGCAATGAACGTGATAATAAAAATTGTCTCTTCTCGATGTCCACACAATTTTTGGTTTTGTTTTAATTTTTTTAAGTTATAATTTCAAACAGTAGACAGTCCATGGAGGTTGATTTATGAATGAAAACATTTATATGGGATTAGAATATGGGGTGATCTTCATAATAACATCATAAATTTTCCATGCAATATAGTCCTGGGGTCCAATAATATTGCAACACTACTATTGTCCCAGAATGTTCGTAACTAATATGTATGCGCGGTGTGGGACATCCAACGGCCGACAATGAGATTAGACGTTCTGGCGATATAAAACGAATGTGGAACCATAATTTCATCCTTCCTTGACTTAGTTAAAATTATAACCTCGATACAATTATGCTCTTAAATAAGGAATATCGGAGGGGGGGACCCATGAAACATCCGTACTGCAATAGTTGTAAGATGTGCGGCAATATCATGCCTACCACTGGAAGGATTATAGGACACGTCCTTATATCCGTTTGACGGTCATCTAAGAAAAAGGGTGTGGTAACCTAGTCACGGTGCGTGACATACCAACGCATACACTCATCAATAATCAATCGTGTGTATCGCGTACACTAACTAACAATTATTTACATTATATTAAAACGTAGTCACCTATTAATTTTATGCTGTTAACTCTAGCACTACCATGCCAATAAAATACCTAACAACAGGTCAAGCTGACCTTTATAGCATCCCTAAGTCTAACCCTCGACATAGGTGCAATCGCTGGCATAGCGAAGATCCTAGAACATAGAAATTGTTCTCTGGGCCTAGAGCGACCCGTATATATATAGATCTCAGGTATGAAGATACCTGGGGTGTTAATTCCCTAGTAGGAAGAACCTCTCCTTTCTGTAACTCACACCCCCCCAGCGAGCAGAGAACGACAAAAAATGTCAAACATCTAGGTAGATCACAGAGTTCAATAAAGGAGGGTATTACCTTGCTTCAGAATCAACACCACAAAACATACGCCTCCAGGCGTTTTCGAATCATATAGGGAAAGCCTCATTAGTTAACTAACTCACAGGAGGACTACAGAATTCCCTATCAAAAATCACAGACGCAGCATGGCGTCCTCTCTGCTCAGTCCATCTCCTCGACTCCCTGGCGGAAGACTATTCTAACTCTCTTAAAGTTCAGACATGCGCAGAACGCAATACGTCTGAGTAACACTCAAAACGAGACGATGAAGAAGGAAACATTCCAACAAAGCAATGTTCAGAAATCACGCCTTATATAACAGGGAATAAAACATCAAACTCTGGTTTTCAATCATTCCAAGAAACAGTTGACCGATGCTACCATATAAGGAGAATGGCCTGACATCGATCGAAAAAATGGACCGGCCAGTCAGGACACAAGAGAAGGTAACCACCATTGAAAATGTAATCACAGTCAAACAAGGATTATCTACCTTTGATCAAAACAATTTAAAGTGTACAATTCATACAGATTAATTACACACAGTCTTAGAAAAATTCTGTGCGTAACACTCTGAAACTTGGCATAGCTGTGTATTACATATGACAATACAATAATCACTCGTAAAAATAATAAAATTAATAAAATAAATAATAATTTTTTTGTTTGTATTGTTTCAGCACGGAAATGGGCGATAACAGCAAACAATCTACGTGTATTCTTTCCAACAAGATTGTCTCTCTTCAGAGAAAATGTTGAAAAACTTCTCCCCCCCCCCCCCCCCCCCCCAACTCCCTCACACACACACACACTATCGTACGCGCGTGCACAGACACACAGACATACACACAACTGACAATTACATTTATTTAAAATGTAATTTACAACTCTTATCAAAATTTTTAAACATATTTTCTTTAAATATTAACTTTCCGTGTAATATCCTGAATAATGAAATCTGCCGCCTGTGCTCTGGACTCGTTTATCGCAAACTGATGATGTCATTAGCGAATCGATTACATTTGACTTAAATTTTTAAAAAAAAAAAAAAAACACTAAAAAGAAGACAAATAAAAAATATATAAAAAATATTTTAAACATACGCTTTTAATGCACTAAAAAAGCCACAAATAATTTTTATAGCTTGCAGTCAAAAAAATATAACATCAAATTGACAAAAAAGCGTGGGGCGCTGATTCTGCATGAAATTCACTTCTGCTTTATACTTCTAATTAGACACTTATGGATAAAATATATAATAAGCGCCCAACGCTTATTTGTGGCTTTTTAGTGCATCAATAGCGTGTGTTTAAAAAATTTTTTTTATTTTTATTTTTTTAATTTAAAGGTAAACGTTGTCCCACAGCAGAAAAATACGTAGTGAAATAAAGTGTTAGAAGACTTAGGAGTAAATCATGTCTCAGCTTTATGAGTTGGAGTGTGACCCGGCCCTTACTTCTTACTGTTTTTGCTTTCCGTAACTCAAGAAGCATTGTGTCAGGTACCCAGTTTTTTACAGCTAGATAAACTGCAGCGTGACGCTACCTGGTTTAAAAACCCGTTTCTCTCAAGAAGTACACGCTGTCCAACCAACGTGTCTCTCTACCCTCGAATGAATATATAGTGTTATCATACATAAAGTATTTGATATACTGTGGTCCATGTCGGATCAGAATGCAACGAATTTAACGTTAAAAATCTGAATCCATAAGCCCGATGGCCCTGGCAGAAATGTAAAAATTAGAAAACCTACCCACCACAAAAAAAATATTTATAGAATGTGTGATTCCTATATACAACATTGGAATTACTCGCCGGTGCAAAACGGAGAGTTCATGCACTGTGAAACATCCTCCATATGTGATCAAGAGAGGCGATCGAAGCACTGATGGAGTTTTCCGTGTGCAATCAATGATAGTCCCTATAAAACCAAAACCAAAAACCCGAAAAGCTTACAGGATTTTAAAAATTGTTCGTTACGTTGGCATTTCACTTAGACAATTTTGTTTATATAGGGGTTTGTGTAATTAAAATTTTCTGTTTATAATCACCTCTTTATTTCCATACTTAAGTAGGATCTTCTAATGATTCATTTGCAAACCAGAACGAATAAAAAAACATAATACGTTAGCATATACATGTACAACTACAATGACAGCAACAAGAGAGTTTGAAATTTCCAGGAGAAATATTAAGGCGAAAAAGACTGCCAGGTCACATATTGGCATATTTCTAATTAAAACAGGTAATTTGATCACCCGGGCTGATGTTAATCGATTCATTTTGTAAAGTTTCGTGTCACACATTCGAGCTTGGGTATGCATTGAAAACAAAATGAACGCAATATCCTAATAATTGCCGTGTCAGGTTAGGACAAAATGGGTGATCGATATAATTTATTCAAGTTTACTTTTGGGTCAAAGTTCACGGTAAAGGTAGTTCCAAAGCATATACCGCCGTCGTGGAGTGACGTGTTAGAGACTTCACCAGCATCGAGAGGTGGGATGACCAGTTTCCTTCCTCTTTGTTTTGTTTGATTTTCCTTCTCTAACTCAAAGTCAGGTACCCATTTACAGCTGGGATAGATTGGAGGCGTGTCTTTACCGTGATTTGAGCCCAGTACCTTTGCCGCGAGAGAGACCAGCGCTCTAACCACTCTGTCCAATCGGACGCTCATGTGGGTAGTGTAGTTTAAATAATCGACTATTTCAAGCGATTAAAATACAAAATATTACCGGATGCCATTAATTCACATTAAAACTGTGTGATATTTCATTCAAGAGTGCTTCACGCCCTGTGTTCGATAACTGTTTATTATCGTGTTTACTTCGTAAAAACATCGACAACAAGTTATCCTTTTGATTAGATTGGTGTTTACGTGCAGTCTTTGATATCTTACAATATTATACATTGGTATACTTGTTATGTTCGCAAATATTTTGTAAACAAAATAGTGCTTAAGGGAAAGTCATTATTGAGTTACTTCCCTTGAAAGTTGTGCCGTCTCTTCGATCGAACTCCGCGGATGAATCCATTTTACTGCGATTTATTCGTTGTTTGGGTAGTAATAGATTGTTCTTGCTTCAGAATATCTATGGCCTGAATTTATGTGTATTGTTTGTCTGAGTAGGACGAGTCTGTCTTATATCTGTATATCTTTACATATCTAAGTCGAACTATATGTTCTGTTGTCTCTAGAGAGGTCAAAGGCTATTCGCCGGATGTGTCGCTAGAGTGTGGTGTGATTTGGCTTCGTCCTGATAGGGACTGTGTCTTCTATGTCGGCTTGTCGCCGGGGAAAAAGTGATCTCAGTATTTGTGGGGAAAAGTGATAGTCGTCTAGACCTATCGTGTATGCTTTACGCCAGTGTTTATTCGTATTGCCAAGGAATGGCAGAATCATATTTCTGATACCAAGGTAATAATAGACACTCTTATGAACTCTCGTACGAAGCCACCATTTTTCGATAGGTACGATTTGAATGTCTAAGAGAATATATTTGACTCGATGAAAACGACTTCGATTCCTAGCAGCACTATATCCTGTAGATTGCAGTCAAGTGTTCATGATCAAATCTACAGAGCAATGGAAGATTTAATGAATGACTAACTTTAGGACAGATTCATTATCTGTATCCAAACGTGAGTGACAGCTCACGAGTGAAGCCATCTTGGAACCAAACATGTAGTGACTTTCAAGAAGAGAAAAGGGATGCCCGTATTATCGCTTGATTAGTCCAGAGATCACTGCTACACATGAGAACCCATTGCTAGCGGTTCAATATTATTATATGAAAAAACTGTGCTGAACCTTATGTTAAAGAATCTTCGCTAGACGAGATTAGGTAGAAGCCATCTTGGATATTGTTTATAATCTGACGTGCTTTGTCAGTAAACTCAGTTGATATATATATATATATATGGGCAATACTGAGTGCTTGGCTACTGACAGTCCATTATAATATTATTCTACATGAGTGCCCATGTAACATAACATTGCAAGACCAGTTATCCACTGTACCATGATGTATTATGCCAACCTGTGATTTGTCACTATCTGTGCTGTCGAGTGTGTACGTCCAATTAAACTTTAGTAAAGGTACACAGTCGTTGGTGTCGATGACTTCCAGCCATACATGAGTGTGAGAAAAAAACATTTGTCAACACCACGAACCCTTATTATCATTCGCACATTATACACTCAATCCATGTCTACACACCACTGCGTAGGTCAAGTTGACATTCCATACACTACAGTGGAGCAAACAACACCATAGAGATCTTATCAACTGATGATGATGATGTCTGCTTCCATCCACTTATATTTATCCTTTTGGTGGATATCATTAACGGGAATAAAATAACAACTTTATCAATTGGATACAAGAAGTATAAGACAGGATTTTGTAGAGGTTAATATGGGGAAAATTGCCAGCAGACTTTTCTCGTCGACATGTATAGCTTCTCCACCTAGGACAGATTTCACTACCTTTGTGGAAATGCCGATATACTTTACCAAACCTGCCTAACACAGCACATCCTCATCATCGTTATCATCGTCATCATACAAATAACTGGCATCAATTCCCTGTGACACAACGGCTTTCAATCAGTTCCTCAAACGTTCCTGTTATGTGACATCTGTTTAAATCTCTTTTCATGTCATATTTATGCTTTTTAAGTCTGCCTTCGATTGTTTTTCTTATGTGTGTTTGGGCCTTCATTTGTTCCTTTTACCTTCGGTATTCCAGAACAATAAGCAGCTGAAGGCTGTCACCTCAGTGGCGAATACCCATGGTCAGTTATGACTGAAGGGGTTATTATTATTATTACTAGTGTAAAAGCTCGTCGTCATAAGACGGGAATTAAATTCAACAGCACCAATACCTAACGGCAACAAAAGTATTTAAAAAAAAACCCACTGTGCATCACCATAGTACACGAACTACGTAGCAGCAGCGAGGATCCCAATGTGTGTACACGGGATCACACATTCTATAAATATATTTTTGTGCACACCGTCATTTACGCACTTTTCTTTGTCGAGTGTTATTATTTTCGGGAGAGTACATATAAGGGAAACTATACAATTAATGTCTAACTTTCAACCACAGTTGCATCCCTTAGCGTTACGTACTGACAGAAAAAGCTGGGATATTATATATAGGACTAGTGTAAAAGCCCGTCATAAGACGGGAATTAAATTCAAAAGCACCAATACCTAATTGCAATTTTACTTATTCAAAAGTATTTTAAAAAACCACTGTGCATCATCACAGTACACGAACTACGTAGCAGCAGCGAGGATCACAATGTATGTATACGGGATCACACATTCTATAAATATATTTTTGTGCACACCGTCATTTACGCACTTTTCTTTGGTACGTGTTACTATTTTCGGGAAAGTACATCTAGGGGAAACAATACAATGAATATCTAACTTTCAACCAAAGTTGCATCCCTTATCGTTACGCACTGACAGAAAAAGCTGGAATTTTATATAGGATTATTCCAGACAAGAATTGCGTTGTAATAGAATGAGCTGGTCTCTTCAATATGGGATCCATCCAATGTCAACGCAAGAGCTGACTCGTAATCATCGCCAGTAGCGATATCATATTTACTGTTTACTGTGAGAGAGTACATATTTTCCTGACTGTGACTGAGCCTAGTTTTTTTCCTCAAATGGATTTTAATAAAAAACTATCATCACGCATTGAAGGAATTTTACCATAGCGGAGGATTAAAAGAGACCACTTCATTTTCACCCCTGTGCCGAACTGTGTTAGTGCCATCCCATAGACTCCTTTTATATATATAATAAAAACACGAGAACTCTTAGTCTTCAAGTCTTGCGATAAGTGAGAATATTTGTTACCAACAAACCCTCGCAAACATCTGGGGCGGGACATCGAAGGACTAGACAGTTCATATGTCGAAAGAGTACTTGCTGGTTGCTTAGTAAAGGGAAGAACAATTGGGAAGAACAGTTTTTTTCTATCACCTATACCTAACTTTGTAACCCCTCTTTCAGAGTAATTAACTTCACTGTTAGGTTAACGTACCTATGTTCCTGATATTATCTATCTCTGGACTGGGTTTATCTTTGTCTAATAAGCGGGAAGGGCGTAGTCGATACCAGTCTTCTTCACCCCTCCCAAATTTGTTATTTGCATTTGTGTACTTATGATAATTTATGTAATACCTGATATTTGTTAGTGATTGATGTTTAAAGTGAATAAAATCACATAAACTCATTTAGTACGGTGTTGGACATACCCACAGCCCAACATTTCCCCTATTCGTTTAATATAGTTTGTATCTACATCGTCTGTGTGTGTGAAAAACACCAAATCGGTGTGCGCGCAGATGCGAGTCTGGAAAACTGGCAAATAATTGTTTGACCAGGAGAGCGGAAGAGAAGATTGAGAGAAGCGATTTGTCGTAAATAAGTCTGTCTTTACTCTCCTCCAGCACGCTGTGAAGCAACTATTTAATATCTACATTTTCTGTCACTGAGCTTTCCATCATCATTTTCCACTCTAAACCGGACCACTATTTCTACGACTCTTTTCTCTCAAAATAAATTTACGACCTTGCCCATTAGTTTCTCAATAGATGAGAAATTGTGGCGCTATATCTGGCACACTTTCGTTCTTCAATAAGATGAGAAATTGTTTCGCTATATCTGTCACACTTTCGTTCTTCAATAAGATGAGAAATTGTGGCGCTATATCTGGCACACTTTCGTTCTTCAATAAGATGAGAAATTGTGGCACTATATCTGGCACACTTTAGTTCTTCAATAAGATGAGAAATGGAGGCATTATACCTAGCACACTTTAGTTCTTCAATAAGATGAGAAACTGTAGCATTTTAACTGGCTGTTGAAGGACTTTCGTGTATGGTTACTGGTTGTGTTGCTTGAATTCTGATCGTGCTAATATTCGTACGCGAATGGGGTGAACCTCACCTTTGGTTTGTCGTAATGCCTGAACTTGGCATCAAGATGTAAACAACTGTTCATCTTATTAACTCAGCAACTTGATATAAAATACATAATTCAGAAGGTTGAATGGTGTAACGTGATTCAACGAATAATGCCTCCGGTTCGAGTCCTTCACAATTTAATATGGATTACACACATACATAAACAGTTCAATTCACACATGAGGTACATGCATCAATCAATCAATAGCGTAGACTGCTGTTTTACATGTCAATGTCCGTTTAAGGATACAATGCAGTAATTGTCGTCAGAACATCACAGCTATATGCACGCGCAGATAGAATGGCTATCTGCCGACAGTGAGACTGTGAGTCTAATTACTTCGTATAAAGTAGACGATTATCTTTCTCCTTCCAAGGATTTAGTTAATCACTAACCTCCATAAGTTTCCTCTCATGTAGAGTTCTAGGACTGACCCTGGTCCATCATAAATGCACATATAAATGGCTATATCATGCCATTGAATTGGAAGGTTAACAAAAACGCAGCTATTCAGCTTGGCGGTCAAGTAACAAAGGGTAGCGTCTCCTAGTTACCGACTGTGACCCAAACAACGCTAGACACGTCATAATCGATCGTGTATGGAGCGTTCAATAATTGAAACATCTATCGCAATATATTAAATGTCTTAACCTTTACATTTGCACGTCCGCTAACCTTTAGCAGACGGCGTTAATATCATATACCGTAACAATTCCCTGTACACCGGGGAAAAAAAATCAATAGATTTTTTTTCAAGATCTATCCGACTTAACAATTTTTCAAAAAAAAAAAATTTTAATACAATCGTGACATATGGCCGACGATGTTCTGAGTAGAACCGTGTCGCGGTCATGTCAACTAACTATTTGTCATAGTCATCTAACATTAATCACATTATATATCAATATTATACATATTATTATATCAACTAAATAAAATGTCCAATGTTAATAGTGAATGATAGAATTAAATTAAAGTAAGGTCTGTCGTATTAGTATGTCATATAGGAATTAATTTGACTAATTAAAATTAAATTAATTAATTAAACTAAGAGTTAAATTATTAAGATTCTAATGTAACGCGATGTTATGAGAGAAGAAAAGACAAAATAAGTGAGAAGAAATAGAAAGAAATTCGAATATAAGTTTAACTTAATTGGGTGTGTTAAGTGTTAGTGAATAATAACTATCTAATTTAACTAACTAAATAACGTATAGGTTACATTAAAAAAAAAATATTAATCTAATACTTGTGTGAGATTTATTTTCTCTTTTCATAATTTCTTCTTTTTATATTTCGTTCTCTTTTTTTTTGTTCTTTCATTTCATTTTTTTCTCACATTTCATTTTATTGATAATAATTCAATTAAGAAGTTAAGTTAACTAATTAATTAGTATAGGATATGATGATCCATCCGTAGTCTTGATCCTGATGAATTCTTTTAGGCAAAAATGTTCAAACGTTTACGTTGGAAAGAAATGTCATTTATCCCAGCATCCAAGAATTAAGTGCACATAGGATAATAAGTTCGACTTGTCGTCAGATATTGTTCCATGATTGTTCAACGAATATTCATATATTGTGTATGGACGTTAGACGAAGTTTCAATGTCAATATGTATACCTTGATTGTCTTTAGTTCAATTCTGTGATGCATATAGTGTTTATAAATATTAAATTGAAGGCAAGGTTAGTTCCCTTATAGTTGATACTTCGTTATATCCAATGTAGTGATGATTGACGTGTTTTAGGAATGTCAATGTTGATCATTCGTCGTCAATAGGATTACGTGACAACGCATCCGCCACAATATTTTCAGTGCCAGGAATATGTTCAATGGAGAATTCAAATGGCTGTAGGATGATTGCATATCTGGCGAGTTTTGGGCTCTTGTGGTTAGATCGACGCAAAGATGCTACAGCACGTTGGTCGGTTTGTATGGTGAATGGAGCACCAAGCAAAAACTTTTCAAGTTTAGTTATTGCCCATATAACTGATAAAAGTTCCTTGTCCACTGTGGAATACTTTGTTTCTGCCGGCTTTAGCTTTCTTGAAATATATAAGGTAGGATGTAGAACGCCATCATGGTTCTGGAGCAGGCATGCACCAATGCCGTAGTTACTAGCATCTGTTCGTAAGAAAAATCTTTTGGAAGCATCGGGAAGTCTTAAAATTGGTTCATGCGAGAACAAATTTATAATTTTGTTGAAAGTTTCATTGCATATACCAGTCCATGTCACCTTCACCGGCATGTCTTTTTTTAACAATGAAGACAATACAGCCGTGATGGATGACAAGTTTGGTATGAATCTACTGTAATATTGAACAAGTCCTAACAAACTCCTGACCTGTTTCTTCGTCTGAGGAACTGCTATGTTTAGAATTTTGGAGACCGTACTAGGTAACGTTCGGATATATCCCGATCCAATGATATGTCCCAAAAAGGTTATCTCATTACACGCGATTTGAACCTTTGTAGGTTTAGCAGTTAGATTATAATTCCTTAGAGTGTCGAAAACATATCTAAGTCCCGAAACATGTTCCTCAAACGACGAACTAAACAAGCATATGTCGTCAATATATGTAATAACGTCTGGTCTACCTGATAAAATTTGTCGCATCAGGCGAATGAAGGTAGCTGGCGCATTAACAAGCCCAAAAGGCATCACATTCCACTGGTATAGACCTTGTGGAGTGGAAAATGCGGTGTAGTACTTAGCCTTTTCGGTCAGTGGTATCTGCCAATAACCTTTAGTTAAGTCTATCTTACTAAATATAGTTGCGTTGGATAGACGTGGCAGTAAGTCGTCGATAAGTGGATGTGGTTCGCTGTCAACTATAGTCTTAGCATTTAATTTTCTATAGTCAACACATAGTCTGATGTTATTGTCCTTCTTCCGGACAATCACTAATGGAGAAGAGAATGGCGAATTACTAGTCTCAATGATTCCCAGAGACAACATCTGTTCAAGTTCCTTAGTAGTTTTAGCAAGGAAATGTAAAGGAACCGAATAGGGATGTACACGAATAGGTGTATCATCATTGAGAGTAATGTCATGACTGATAGCCGATGTGCGACCCGGGACGTCGGTCAACACATCTGGATAAGATTGTAATAGATTAGCAATCTGTAGACGCTGTTGCGGTGTAACCGTTGAAGAGATGGTTACATCCCGCCAAGATTCAGTAGGTTGAACTACTGGTACCGGTAACGGTAACTGTACCTCAGGAAAAGAAGATTCTTCTTCCTGGATGACAGATAAGTTAGAATAATAACAAGTAGATACTGTGTTGTCATCTAGTTCATGAAAAATTGACTGTAAGTGTTCAGGACGTGTATGAAATTGCTTGAGCATGTTAATATGAAATATCTTTTTGTGTCCCTTGATATCTAAGACGTAATCAACGTCGGAAATTTTATCAATGACTTTGTAAGGACCATTCCAAGATATCAATAATTTATTGTTATTGTGAGGAAGTAACACATAAGCCTCATCGCCTGGGAATAATTGGCGTAATCGTCGAGACCTATTTTGTAGAGATCGAGCCTTAGCTTTTGCAGCCTCAGAAGAAGCTGTTGCCAACTGGCAAGACTCAATAATGTTCTTCCGAAGATTAATCACGTACTCGTAAGATGACTGAGTGTCCTGAGTCATCTCCGCGTCAATTAATAAGTCTTTTATTAGTCCCATAGGACCTCTTGGGGGAGCACCAAAAACTAATTCAAAGGGAGAGAAGCCAGTTTGTTCATGCGGTACCTCCCGATAAGCAAATAGAACAGCTGGGAGTGCTCTGTCCCAGTCATGAGGGTGCTTAGCAGTAACCTTATGTAGTAGTTGTTTAAGTGTACGGTTAAGTCTTTCAACCGCACCATTACTCATAGGATGATAAATACTACTTAAATTCCTATCAATGTTCCAAGTTTTCATGACTTCCTTCATGGTGTCAGATATGAACTGTGACCCATGGTCTGATAAAAGTTTTCTAGGAAACCCTATTCTAGAAAAGATGAGATGTAGTGCATCAGCTACATCTGTGGTAGTGGTGGTCTTTAATGGGATAGCTTCTGGCCATCGTGTGCACAAATCAATGCACGTAAGGACGAATCTATGTCCTCTGGCCGATGGTAGCAATGGACCAATAATATCTATGGCCATCTTGTCAAACGGTCTTACTGAGATATCGCAAGCCTGAATAGGCGCCGTGTGAAAAGCTCCAATGCTTTCACTTCTTGGCATGTAGTACAGGAACGTACATACTGCGAAATATCTCTTGACACTCCTGGCCAAAAGAATGAAGACAGTACTCGAGATCGTGTTCGAGTATATCCCATATGTCCAGCACAATGTGAGTCATGTGCATGTTGAAGAATGTACCGTCTAAAAGTATACGGGACCATAACTTGTTGTTTCATTTGTGATTTGTCATTAAAACATCTAATCAATATGTCATTTTTAATAACAAACCAATGTTTGTTATTATTACCTGAGGATAGATTGTCAACTTTATCAACCAGCTTAAAAATTTTTTTTTAAAGATTTATCCTCTTTTTGTTTGGTTGCAAATGTTTCCCTGTCAATAGGTGAATTGACAAACAAACTCCTCTTGGTTGTCTGCATCCCTCTTATTATCACTAAATTTCTCAATGAGTTGAGTCTGCGCTCTAGTCGTCACGGCGTTTCCAGTGCATAGGTTATGTTTCTCCCATTCTATGATCTCATCTGGAGTACAATCTTTACTACCGTGTATACGACCAACCATCAGATCAGCTATAGGCTTTTTTAGCATACATACTTTTACATTCCCTGTGAAAAAGGGTGTTCTAATATGAACAATAGCTGTGGGGTAAAACTCAATAGTTCCACCAAATGTCATGCAGCGTACATATTCTCCTGTCGCACAGCTAGGATGTACCAGCGACTGACGTATACCAATCGTCGTGGATCCTGAATCCCTCAGCACTGAGACGACGGATCCATTAACTAATCCCCTGTTAAAAATTAGTAAGCCTGTTCCATCGTTGACTGCAAGACCTACCTCTGGTGTAATATGTCCGCAGTTAAGCACTGTTTCTTTCGCCTTCTGAAAAATAAGATTGCATTGTTGGCAACTATTTGCCACATTATAATTAATAGCAAAACATGCAGCAGAAGACTGTGTTGTATTATTGTCAAGTGGGACCTGAGCTATAGGGGTAGTATTATTTGTAACTGCCGCCCCTGTATTATGGTTGTAATGAGATGATCCCCGAGAATGAGATCGATTCCGAGTATAATTGTTAGAATTATCTCGTCGTCCTCTATAGTAACTATTATCTCGATGTCTCGAGCCATGATTATTACCATTCCAGTTATTGTTATTATTGGGAGTATGTGATCGATTATAATTAGTGTTATGTTGACCATTGTGGTAGTTTGTTTGAGGTGAATAATTTCTATCTCGTGATCTACCTCTGTTGAACTCATTTTTATTGTTGAAATCATTATTATGTCCCTTCTGAAAGTTAACATTGTGATTTCTTTGGAACCTACTTCTGTCTACACTGTGATGTCTTTGTTTGTTATTATGATTGTAGGCCATATTAGACGCCACAGGTAGAGGTTCTCTTAATGAGGAGTTAGAAATGGTTGCATTCGGATGTGCCGAACAGTAGTTTAAAGAAATTTTTTCTAACTCGTCGATAGTACCTGGTTTACGCTCCTGCAAATATGCAAAAAATGGCTGGCTAACCGAAGATAATACCTTATCCCGTAGTAGTAAATCAACTAATTTGTCGTATGATTTGTTGACTTCTGCCAGTTCAACCCATCTATTAAATGTATTGCGTATGTTCGCAATGAATCCTGCAAAATCTTTTGGAGATTCAGGTAAAATTCCCTTAAATTTCAACCTACAGTGTTCCTCGTCCAGGTGAAACCTTCGTAAAAGCAAGGACTTAATAGCACCGTAGTTATTTGCTATTGATGGGTCAGCATTTTGAGAAGCCGTCAATGGTTCTCCAACCAAGAATTCATTTAACTTGAGTACCCATGACTCTTCAGGCAAATGATTTGTTTTGCAAGTCTGTTCAAAACGTGACAGGAACGATGAAAGGTCGTCCACGTTTAAGTTGAAAGTGGGTAATTTAAAGTTGTAGAAATGTTTAGTTTGGCTGGATGACGATCCATTTTGTGCGTTATTATTCTGGTTTGCATCAGCACTTTGTGCTTGTAATCTTGCTGTCTCCAATTTAATACGCGCCAATTCCATTTCTTGTTGTAAAATAATTTCCTCTCGTTTCAATTTATTCTCTTCTTCCTGTTTGGTAATTGCTCTTTGCTCTTCTCTTTCACGTTGAGCAATCTCTCTTAATCTATTTTCCTTGGCAATTTGCTTCATCTCACGTTCCTCCTCCTCTTTCTTTAATGCAGCCTTTTGTTCCTCTGCAGCCTTTTTTCTGCTTTATTTTTTTCCAGTTCTGCCTCAGCAAACTGACGAAGTTCTTGAGATTTATAACCATATTCCTTACCAATTTTAACGAAATGGTCTATAGTAAGCATTTTGACTTTTATATGGTAAGTAATTATTGATAATTACTGATTAAAATAGTCAATAGTAGCTTCAGAGTAATTATTATACTTACTCAACTTAGGAATATTCAATATAAATAATCACAATAGTACTGAACTCTTATGTCTAAGTTCAACTAATAGACAATATTTTGTAACAATATTGTATCTAAGTACTAACTATATCATAAATAGTTATGATATCTGTTAACTATAATGTAATTACATCACACAATTAATCTTAATATCCAATAATGTTGGGTATGATTCCTAGTAATTATATTGTTCAATGTACTAAGTCACTCTCTTAGTACTAGAAAAGTATATTAAATAATATACAATGGGTCTATTACCTCAAAGGTAGACTATAAGATTATTTTATTTGGTCAATATATATATTATATTATTATGCCCTAGGCATCTCTTATAAATTGCAGTGCTAATTTCTTGGACTATCACTGCATAATTATGCAATGTCCCATATTAACCTTAAATGTCAGAAAAAATTAATTAAATTAAATTACAAGTGTATTATTGAATATAATGTTATATTATTAATGTAGCATTTAATATATATCATGAGGACAAACAAAACAATGATGCAACTAAAGGGTACAAACAATGTCAAGACGCAAACAAGACATTTTCACAATTAAAAATGAATTTATGAACTAAATAAAACAAGCGGAAGTGTCACACGGAAAACGAAGGGTCAAAGATTGACCCGAGGTCAACTTAATATGCAAAGTACACAAAAAAAAAATGACTGCAAAAAATGATGACATCACAGGACTCATAACGGACGAACATTTAACAATCATAAAATAAATTGATAGTAAGAGTAGACTGGACGAAATAGTTAACGAACATGATACAAAACTGAATAAAAATGTGAACTTAGTACAAATAAAATACACCAGTTATCTACGGAACGGTACAGCTAACACAAATCGTCAAACGACAGCAGATTTGGACAGACAGTCCAATGGCAAACCTCAATGGGGCTTCCAAAAGTGCAATCGTTTAACTGCCCTAAGAAACGACCGAAATCAATTCAGGCATCGTGAGAGCCACAGAATCTAATTTCGGTTCATCCTCCCTACCGCCCACTAATTAACAACACATTAAGACAACAAAAAGTACATTAAACATAGGTAAAAACATGCCGATGTAGGCAGAGGGCATGGACTCAGTTAGCACTGTCACGTTAACGACAATAGTTATTGAGCTAAACTTATCTTTATTTGCTGCTTCACTTGATGCTCGTTGTCGTCGACGGCTAGGCCTGTGCCTTTGACTGTCTGCTCCTGTAGTCCATATCGTGTGTTTGCTTCAATGGCTCATGTTTCCCCTGGTTAGACTTAGAAACGGCTTTGGTTTCTCCGACAGTTCACCTACACGACTTTCGGTGACGTCACGTTGTTAGGCATTATAATGAGTACTGCGTCATCTTCGACTGGATCATGTGATCGAAAATTGATCGTAAATATTTGTGGTTAACATGTGCGTAAGGAACAGAAGTTTGTTTCTTTTTTCTGTCGTTCCCCGCATTCGGCCGCCACTTTTGTTGAAGGACTTTCGTGTGTGGTTACTGGTTGTGTTGCTTGAATTCTGATCGTGCTAATATTCGTACGCGAATGGGGTGAACCTCACCTTTGGTTTGTCGTAATGCCTGAACTTGGCATCAAGATGTAAACAACTGTTCATCTTATTAACTCAGCAACTTGATATAAAATACATAATTCATAAGGTTGAATGGTGTAACGTGATTCAACGAATAATGCCTCCGGTTCGAGTCCTTCACAATTTAATATGGATTACACACATACATAAACAGTTCAATTCACACATGAGGTACATGCATCAATCAATCAATAGCGTAGACTGCTGTTTTACATGTCAATGTCCGTTTAAGGATACAATGCAGTAATTGTCGTCAGAACATCACAGCTATATGCACGCGCAGATAGAATGGCTACCTGCCGACAGTGAGACTGTGAGTCTAATTACTTCGTATAAAGTAGACGATTATCTTTCTCCTTCCAAGGATTTAGTTAATCACTAACCTCCATAAGTTTCCTCTCATGTAGAGTTCTAGGACTGACCCTGGTCCATCATAAATGCACATATAAATGGCTATATCATGCCATTGAATTGGAAGGTTAACAAAACGCAGCTATTCAGCTTGGCGGTCAAGTAACAAAGGGTAGCGTCTCCTAGTTACCGACTGTGACCCAAACAACGCTAGACACGTCATAATCGATCGTGTATGGAGCGTTCAATAATTGAAACATCTATCGCAATATATTAAATGTCTTAACCTTTACATTTGCACGTCCGGTTAATTACCAGCGTTATTCTAGTTTTTCATTAAAAAGAGAAATGGTGAAAATATACCTGCCACACTTTATTCTTAACACAAAGGATTTTGAAAGCTATCCTTTCATGAATAACTCTGCCTTATAGGGTGACATTTCAGCACTGTTTTTCATGACATTGAGAATACAATGTCGTTACACATTGTGGTTTAAACTTCACTACACACACAGAAGCGCACACAGACACACACGCACAAAGTGGTTCAAATTTCGCTTTACGCTTTGTTGTTTAAACGTCACTACACACAGACACACACAAAGTGGATTAAATTTTGTTAGGCATTGTGATATAAATTTGGCTGCACACGTTGTGGTTTCTCGCAACACACCAATTTGGAATGGCTATGCCAGTGATAAAGTCAATGCTGCCAACATGCTTCGCTTGTGGAGCCTTCTGTAGTAAAATAACGTGTTCTACTGTTTGCATTGTTCCTAACACGACATCTAATCGTTTTTATTTCGTTAAACACATGGCATTTTATATACGAATGACGAGCTCTTAACAAAGACATTACGTTTCAATTTGAAATAAGAAAGACTTTCAAAATAACACAATAGACGTGCCTTCAGTGGTTTCTGATACCAGACTACTTTATTGTTATCGTTTCATGGCTAATATTCCTGTTTCTTGTCCTAGATATGCTTTCATGGTAAAATTGACAGTAGTTGAACTGTGGGTTATGACGTCTAGACGTTTGGTGTGTAAGGTGTTGATACTGCCAGTGTGAGATGTTTGTTCAGTCTGTTGATGTGTGAGGTGTTGACACTGTTTGTTAATGTGTGAAGTGTTGATGCTGTCTGTTGATGTGTGAGGTGTTGATACTGTCTGTTGATGTGTGAGGTGTTGATACCGTCTGTTGATGAGTGAGGTGCTGATACAGTCTGTTGACGCGTGATGTGTTGATACTGTATGTTGATGCATGAGGTGGTGATACTGTCTGTTGATGTGTGAGTTGCTGATACTGTCTGTTGACGTATGAGATGTTGGTACTGTCGTTGATGTGTGAGGTATTGATACTACCTGTTGGTGGGTGTTGATGCTGTCTGTTAATGAGTGAGATGTTTGTCACCCCACCTCTCGAGTGATGGACCTTTTACTGTCAAGTCTCTAACACTTCATTCTCCTAGGGCAGTATCTGCTATGGGACTACCTTGACTTTTCTTATGCAATACACTAGCAGTTACTTCTCGTTATTTCGACAAACAACCAGAATGAGAGGAGCAGGGAGGCAGCGTGGCCTTCTCCAACCCAGTTGAGAGGGAAACTATTTGGTGATGAGAGAAGCCTGTGATGGACTGGCAGCTTTATAACAGAAAGAGATGTGGTTATTTGAAAGCGGACGAAGAAGAGGAAGAAAAAGAAGACCAATTTAAAAATTTTAGTTTAACGAACAGGTCCTCCTTGCAATAAAAAATATGGAAAAGAGTCCTAAAGTGTTACATGTAACATATATTGCTGTATCGATAACAGTTAGGGCCTACAATGACTTGTCACGAAATAACCTAATTCGTTACATTTTCCTGTGCCATCCTTTATTTCATTCTGTACTCTCCATTTTCTTTTTTCTAACCTCTGACAGTATTTGTTATTTTCGCTTCATTGTTTACACTTTCTTCCTTCAATTCATGTCATGTCTGGACCTAATGGAACAACCTTTGTGAGATGAGACACCGGTGGGAAAATATTGGCCTTAAGTCATGATGGTCAATTTCGTGAAGTGATACTTACTTACTTACTTAGTCGTTCCCCTTCTACCGTGAGGTGTAGAGGTTTGGAAGAGAGAGCGCCAGACTATTCTATCAACTGTCTTCTTCCTGGCCTGGTTCCATTCTAGTCCTCGGTGCTTCAAAGATTGTCTAATGTTGTCCTCCCAGCGGACTCTGGGTCGTCCTGGAGGTCTGGATCCCTGGCTCTTTGTTTTCCATGCTTGTCGTGGTAGCCGATCTTCTCCCATTCTGCAGACATGGCCAAACCATTGTTACAGGCTGAATTACCTCACTCCTAGCCCAAGGGAATTAATTGTGAGAAGTCTAGTACAAACAAGCCGGATTTTGGTTGTCCCGCTCGGTTAATTGATTTAAAAAATATAAATCTATTGTTTGCTCGTAGGTACGAGAATAGAGCGTGTTAATCGCTGCTAACATCTCACGGCGCGTCCCGTGTGAGATGAATTTGTTTAAGATTTTGTGAGGTGAGCGATAGTCGCCCAGCTTGCCCGGGTCAGGTGATTGACTGAGGTGTGCTGGGTAAGGTGATTTTGATTGACATTGAGTCCCCAGAGTGTGTACGGGGAAGGATAGTGTGGCCATGTTAAAGTATGTAGTGGCCATGTTTTTCGGAGTGTACCTGGGAATATATTGGTACCAGAATTACTAATGGATATTTATGTGTGAATCCATTAGATTAATATGTGATTTATCTGCAGATATATATATATATATAGATAGAGAGTATATTATTTCAAGAGATGCTTTATAGGCCTTGGTGGTGTTTTTGAGGCCCTACATGTATTATTATTACTGATAGAATCCATGGACATATTTTGCATTCTTACACTGCTATGACAGCAGGTGTTTTGAGGCCATACATGTATCAGTATTAGAAGGATCCGTGGACATGTTATATTCTTACACTGCTATGACAGCAGGTGTTTTTTGAGGCCATACATGTATCAGTATTAGAAGGATCCGTGGACATGTTATATTCTTACACTGCTATGACAGCAGGTGTTTTTTGGAGGCCATACATATATCAGTATTGGAAATTAGTAGCACTGTGATCTTTACAGGCTACAGAAAGGGAGAGCGCTAAGGATTCCATATATATTACTACTGAGTGGATCCAGGAACATATATTGGTAGTGCTGCGGTGTTGGTAGCCTACAGGATGAGATAGCGCTGATAGGATCCATGAACATCTTAAAGTTCTTGACGATACGTCGAGGCCGGGAGGAGTACAGGCCTTTAGTTCGTATGCAGGGTGAACATTGAGAACTTACCTGTGTTATTTGTTAGTTCATATGCAGGGTGAACATTTAGAACTTGCCGGTATTATTTCATCTATTGTAACTGTATTTTGTCGATGTTATGGTGATCGTATCGTGGAATGATTAAATTGTCTAAGAAAACGTCACCAGGTTTTCCACGATCCATGACTCCTATGTGTATGTGCTGTTTGGACATTACACACAACATTTATCAATAGGATGTAACACACACTATGGATGTATCAGTGGTAGCCCCAACATCACATTTCAGACTGGTATCAGTGGTGGCCAGTCAAACTACCACATTCTATAACGGCTTTCTACAACCATCTTAGTTGGGACTGTTCTATTTGGGTCTGCAGGGGGTGGCATTTTAGGCCTTGACGTATCGTCTGGTTGCGGACCATGTCTCTTCTTGTTACTTCAACCACCTTCCTCAGATACCTCATTTCTGAGGTTTGGATCTGGCTTTTGTGGGTTGTAGTCATTGCCCACGACTCGCATCCATATGTCAAGACTGGGACATAGGTGGAGCGGTATACAGCCATCTTCATTTTCTTACCAACCTCTTTCTTGCTGAGGAATCCTCGATTTATGGCCTGAAAAAGTCTCCCAGCCGCTGCTTTTCGGGTGGCCAACTCTTCTTTGATGCCTCCCTTTCGGTCTATAATAGCTCCGAGATATTTAAAGTGGTCGACCTGCTCCAGGACCTGTTCTCCCAACTTAATCTGATGTTTTCTTTCTTCTCGTGATATCACCATGGATTTTGTTTTAGAGCTGCTTATGACCATTCCTCTCTTCTCCAGCTCTTCCTTCCAGACTTGCAGGTTGGATTGGAGATGTGTCTCTGATTTAGCAATCAGGGCAACATCATCAGCAAATTCTAGCTCTGAAATACAGACCTGACTCATCTTCCAGTACCGCACTGAATACTTTTTTGTTCTCTCCTTACATGCCTTGATGACATCGTCCATGAGGAGTATGAAAAGATAAGGTGACAGGATATTGCCTTGTCTTACACCAGTGGTGGTCCTGAACTCTTCTGACTTATAGTTTGCTGTCCTCACAAAATTTCTGCAAGACTTGTAGAAGCTCTGTATAGCATGAATCAGAGGTGTTGGAATGTTCTTCCTTGCCAAATAGTCCCAAAGTTTGCTCCAGGGGACCCTGTCAAACGCCTTTTCCAGATCTATGAAACAAAGATGGATCTCACTCTTGTCCTCAAGGGCCTTTTCACTCAGCTGTCTGAGTGTGAATATTAGGTCTTGAGCACTTCGGTTTGCTCGGAATCCGCACTGGGCTTCATCCAATTGTGGCTCAGCTAGGCATCGGAGTCTCTGCTCTAGGATTCTGAGTAGATTTTACCAGGGACACTGAGAAGGGATATGCCTCTGGGGTTTCCACATTGTCGATTGTCACCCTTTTTGAAAATCGGTGTTATGATGGCAATCTCCCAATCCTTTGGTATGGCCTTGTTGCACCACGCTGCCTGTAGGACCCTTAGGAGTAATAGGTCGCCTGATGCTCCCATGTACTTAACCATTTCTGGTGTTATACCATCATGCCCTGCTGCTTTGCCCATCTTGATTTTCTCCAGTGCTGCCTTCAGTTCTTCCATCTTTATATCATCTTCACCACCCTTGGTTTTCTCTTCTAAGCTAGTGGTTATCATTTCTGATGCTTGACCTTGCTCACCATCAAGGAGTTCTGAGAAATATTCTTTCCATCTTTCCATTACTTCCTTCGGGGCAGTAAGCAATTTGCCTTGCTTGTCCTTTATAAATTTAAGAGGGCATTGTTTTTCCTTCCTCATGTTCTTCGGGGTCTTATAGAACAATTTCTGGTTTTCTTGCGCATCCTTTTCTAGCTTTTCTCCAAATTCTTCACAGGACTTCTGTTTTGCTGCTAGCACCTTGTTCTTTGCTTCTGTTCTGAGTATTATATATTCTCTATATTTCTCTATTTGTCCTGCTGTGTTTTTAGCTCCTAAGTATTGTTTCCATGCGATTTTCTTCTCTCGTATTTTCTCTTCGACTTCTTCTGTCCACCAAAGTGTCCTCTTTCTCTTGTTCCCAAGTCGGACTTCTCCACATGCTTCTGCAGCAGCTGTCTTTATGATGTCCTTGAATTTAAGCCACAGGGTTTCCAAGTCATCAGGTCGTTCTTCTGTGTTTCTCACCGCTGTAGCAATAAGCCCCTGATATCTGGTCTTAATTTCTGGCTCTTTCAGCTTGTAGGTCTTAATGCTCATTTCTTCCGTTCGTTTACATGGTTTCTTGCGTGGTGCTGGGCAGTTCCTAGGCTGAGCAACTCTTTCAGTTGTTCTAATGATTGTAAGCAGGTAGTGATCACTTAAAATCTCTGGCCCCCTCCAGACTCTAGCATCCCGGACATATTTGAATGAGCTCCTCCTAACAATGGCATAGTCGATCACTGACTTCTCATTCTTTGTTGGTTCACACCTAGTGTATGCATGTATGCGCTTATGGGGGAACTTTGTGTTGGTAATGATCAGATTCTGCTCACTGCAGAATCTGAGGAGTCGCTTTCCATTGTCATTGAGAGTATCTTCTCCATATCTTCCGATAACTCCACCCCATCTAGCATGGTCATTTCCAACTCTGGCATTGAAATCTCCGAGCATGATAATTTCATCTAGGCAGTCATCCACTGTCCTTTGAAGCAGCTCGAAGAATTCTTCCTTGACCTCTGCTCTCTCATCCTCATTTGGCCCATACACTATGACCAGGTTGACTATGGTTTCTCCTTCTTTTAGTTTTACAACCATAATGCGCTCCGAGACAAAGTTCCATCCCTTGATACTATCTTTCTGGTTTTTGGCCACAATGCAACCCACGCCCCCTTTAGCTCTTTCAGATGTGGGTACACCACTGTATAGCAGCGTGTTGCCATCGAGATCCATGACTCCTTGTCCCTTTTTCTTTGTTTCGGTAATAGCCAGGATTTCTAGTTTTGCTTTCCTCATCTCTTCCATCAGCTCCTCTTCTTTCCCATTTATACTTCTTGTGTTCCAAGTTCCATAAGTCGTAGTCCGTAGTCCGTTCCAGTTCGTCGCCTTTAGAATCAGTCCGGTTTTCTCTCTTATATTACTTGTAATCATAGTTTAAGACAAACAGGTGATTGGCCTGTTGTGCCTTTGCATGGTGGAGGGGCTGCCTCCTTACGGCCTTCGTGAAGTGATACCAGGTGTTAATACGAAGATAACGACATTGAATTGGACCGCCTGGATTAACACGCAAAGCGGAAATGGCGCCAGTGAGTTTGTCTAATCGCTAATACGGCTATTGTTACCTCCGATTTTCTATCTAGGACGGTACAAGAAACCCATGTATGTTGCCTGATAATTGTTCTTTTGCACATGAACGTGTCGGAAAATATCAATCTGGTGACAGATTAAAGACACGCGCTGAAGATAACGCATGGGATTTGAGCACGAAAATGACGTAATCGTTTCCGGGCACATTTATTGTAATAAGTAATAATTGCGATAAGTTGTCAATCCGATAAGATATTACCAGTGTTAGATCTATGATATGGTAAGTTGTAAACTTGATAAATATCAACGGAAGAGGCAATACCTTATACGGGAATGTCTTTTGAAAAATCACAACTTATGTGTCACACAGGAACTGTCCATGAGAGGGTAGTGGGATAACCCACACCAACATATAAAGTTATTTCTATTGGTTTGGCATTTGAAATGTTAAAATACAGCATCTCTGATTGGTTTTTACCTCTACGCAGCAATGCGGATGCGTGGGCCGAGTGCTGCCTAAAATCTACAACATTTTAAGGTTACGATACTGCTAATTCAACTCGTCAAGAAAACAGTCAGGCAAGCCAGGATAAAGAATAGAATCAGGATTCTAATTTAAAGGATCGGACAACGTATTTGAGCATCTTCTGGACATAGACATTAAGAAAACTCTACCTTTACTAATACGGAAAGCCCGGAATCCTAGGAACAAGAATACACAGTCATAGTGGGATTCTAGTTAAAGTAAAACACCAGACCAAATGTAAGAGGCATCTTAATCAGGTTGCCAAAAGTATTGCCTGAGCAAGACGTTTGTATCTCCCAAAGTGATTTGGTGTAAGTTGTATATTTTATCATTCTATATTTTGCAATATTAACTTGTGTAAATTGCTAGTGGATGTCTAAGACGCTAGACCATCTCACTAATTACCCCATGATACTAAGAGAGACGTGTTACAGTCAACAGACTTGACCAGTGACGAAAGTGAACCAGTCTACAACCTGCAAAGAACCAACATCGGCTGGAGAAGAAGCCAACCGACACCTTACTGGCAGCAAAGTTCCCATTTAAAGCTGCCAAGTGAACTCTTACAACAAACATTTAAGACCATAACTAGACCATCACCTGTGATGAATCCTTAAAGCAAAATTGTTTCCATCAACACCTTTATACATTTTTACACTGTTAACTATAATTGATTATTACATTTGTTATCTGTATGCATATAAATTTATAGTTGATTATATCATTTTCAGTGAACTGCACCCGTATGTCTCAGTCATGATAAATACATCTAAACAGAGCTATTAAAGAAATATTTTACTGATTTAAATCAGTTGGGGGCTCATCAAACTAGCAAAATTATTCTTCCTTCATAGAAGGTCTGGGAAGATAACACGTTTATTACCGCCTGGATAATATCAGCTGTGGTACTTGATTTCTTAAATTCCTATGATGCTCCCTAGAACTGAAGCATCCTTCTTCAATTTCAAATCTCTGCCAAGAGTAATCTTGAGCGAAAGGTAGATACCTTTTGTCGCGTTTAGATAGGTGTTAAAGTTATGTCCACCTATGTCCCAGTCTTGACATATGGATGCGAGTCGTGGGCAATGACTACAACCCACAAAAGCCAGATCCAAACCTCAGAAATGAGGTATCTGAGGAAAGTGGTTGAAGTAACAAGAAGAGACATGGTCCGCAACCAGACGATCCGTCAAGGCCTAAAATCCCATCCGCTGCAGACCCAAATAGAACAGTCCCAACTAAGATGGTTTGGCCATGTCTGCAGAATGGGAGAAGATCGGCTACCACGACAAGCATGAGAAACAAAGAGCCAGGGATCCAGACCTCCAGGACGACCCAGAGTCCGCTGGGAGGACAACATTAGACAATCTTTGAAGGACCGAGGACTAGAATGGAACCAGGCCAGGAAGAAGACAGCTGATAGAATGGTCTGACGCTCTCTCTTCCAAACCTCTACACCTCACGGTAGAAGGGGAACGACTAAGTAAGTAAGTTAAAGTTATGTATGGTCACGCCTGAGTATAGGGGATGGTGATAAGTACGTGAGAAGTAAAGGTGTAAGAAATAGCTTTTTCACGAGTGAATAGTTAAGGAGAAGATTAGTCTCTGGACTGAATAGTTTCTCTAGTCCAGCCTATCTATACGACTTTACTTTAGTGTAAAACAATCTTCCACCCCCTTATATCTAGAAATATAAGTTAAACTAAACACGCCCACACACACAATTATGTGACAACAAGACACACAAACGTGAAAACTATGGTTAATTGGGTATGGGTCTGACCAAAACACAAAGTTAAGTTCTTTTTGTTGTTTATTTTCATTAAACTTTTACAACATTAAAACATATAGAGAAGTCAATAAATCGTGTTTACAGACATATGAAAATAACCGAATAAGTGCCCTCCCCCTTGTTGAGAAAGGATCCAAAAAGAAGTTAATAACTCAAAGGTCAAAGATTAACACTCGGTTACAGAATAGACTGTGAAGAACAAGTTCCCACTAAATTACTACTCAGTAAAATACACAAGTTTAGCGACATAAAGAAAGAAGTTAGTACAATGATTGTAACAGAGGAAAATATTCTCTCTCTCTCTCTCTCTCTCTCTCTCTCTCTCTGTCATACGTCGCCACAAACACTCTCGCTTACCCACTCGTGGTGTTGATATCCCTTGAAAAAATTACAATAGTTCCTGAACCTATATTGTCAGGTGGGTTGCCCAAATATGGCCCCAGTCCAGCCGATATATCGAATAATAATTACAAGGTGGACGCCAAATTTGGTGGTTTAATTTTCCCTGGGTGAAAACAAGTGTCACCGCGAACAGTTACTGAAGCAAGACGTGCTCTGGACGTTCACAGTTGCAAAAGGAGAAAATTAATTGCAGTATTGCCAAGTATCTGGTTGCTAAGACAAATGTTACAATATGTAAAAATGATGATGATGGTAAATCCTATCGGCTGGCTCTATGGTGAGTGCCGATTTTGAAACAGGGCATATTTTCTGGATCACTCCGTTGCTACGTCTGTCAAACGTCCGGAATATATGTTCTTTCATATGCCCAGTGGGCTGGAAAAATTTAGTAAATAAGTCTGGGTAAGGTACAGTCCAGTTAAGATTTAATATTAATGTTTAGTTGTCTCTTGGGCCCAACCGGTTTACAAAGGAACTTTGGACTTGTAAGCCACGAAGAAGACACCATTAATCCTTCACTGAAAGAAGAAAAAGGACCGAACTAGCCCAAAAATCGAGGACCCAAAATCAGAACAAGACCGCTGGCTTTTTGATCAGGTACTATATTAGGAAGAAAAGAACATTTATGAAAAATATATGCTACTATCCTATCCACACGTAAGTTTTCCGCTATGGCATGTCGGGGAAAAGGGTATGCGCCCTCCCCCGAAAATGTACAGTGCACAAAGTCACTTATTGTTTAATTTATCCATACGCGCACTTTAACAAAAATCGCCTGTCATTACTAGCTATAGATTGTCGGCGTCTGTTGTTTTGTCACATGATATTAACACTAGTCACTTATATAATTTCACACAATGAAATATAATGCGAATTCTATTCTGTCACTCATCCGTCACGCGCAATAATCTCAGTCAGCTAAACCGTATCTTCTTGTGTAAAAAAGTGGGGTGTTGGAATTTACACTGAACAACTGGCAAGAAAATATCTACGCGTTATGTTATTTCACTAGTTTTAAACGCTAGGGAATTACAGTGAATTTAAAATGGTAAACGTAACACATTTTAACACTTAAGCACAATTTCTATTACCACAAATCAGAAAATGAAATCCCCACGAGACTATTTAACACATTTAGCGAAGAAATGGTTCTGGTCTGGCGTGTTTAGATTATCCAAAAATTTCTGAGCGACTCTGATCAGTGAGTTTAAGGAACCACTGCTTATATCTATTCATTTGCTCTCATATCCCTAATGATGTTAATTTCGCATTAACGTGCGAACCATAGGATTGAGAAACTGTGGACCAGATGAAAAGTTCTCTGACGGCCACCGTTTATCTCGTCTAGCGTTGCTTTGCCCGACATCAAAGCCCTCGTCTCGATAACTGGGTTTTTTTCGAAATCGCTCGCGTTCTCGAGATGAAATGCAAAATCGGCGTCAGAGTTCCCCTGTATCTGAAGATCAAAGGGTTAAGTGTTTATCCCACGTGCGATCTGTCCGATGTCCGATGATTGGCAGATCAGCTCGCGTGAGAAACTAGGTAAACAAATCAGGGCTCGCTGCCTGTTATGCTGGCAGGTCGCGGAAGTTGGTAATTTGTCTGTTTGTTTACATCTCAAGAAAAAGAGGCGCGGATTAAAAGATGAGTAATGCAGTCTGTCAAATGTTTGACTTGGTAGCGAATTTAGAACTACGCCAAGGTCACGAAGGCTGTCGGATCCAGTAGGCTGTATTTCCATTACCCATCACACCTTTGAAGACCCTCAGTAGATACTCTGAATGTTGGCCACTGTTGGACCATCACTGCAAAGCAAGGGGAGAAATCCTGCGACACAAGTATTAAATAAAAATGTAATGGAGCTACATAAAAATAGTTTCTGAAAGAAATGCTACGCTTTCTACTGCCAGGAAAAACAAAAAATAAAAGCAATGCTGCAGTGCAAGGCCATGGAGAAGGGAATTTGTGACATGCTTCAAATCGATTAAGAAGACATGAAAACGGCTTGAACGGACATTACAGGTTTAGGAGGTGGGCTTGGCGTGAATCTTTGAAGTTTCATGCTCCACTTGGAGTTTAAGGGAAATGACTGAAGAAATAAAATGACTATTTCAAGGCAGCCCAAGAAATGCTGGCTCAGTCTACGTTGATCTGAAAGCGTGTATGCTGCTCTCTATGATTGAGAATGTCTGTTCACTGTCCATGGCGATTGTTGCTATGTTTGATGTCCTCAGAGATTTCAATAGGAGGTTTTGTTGTGCTGGAAACCATCATTTAAAACGCTGCCACAAAAATCATTTCTGTAAGTAGCATGGAAATGCTTGGTGAAGGTTTCATGGAGGCAAAGTTGCAATTTTGGCTTCATGCTCATTAAGGAGCGAATGAGTTAGTGCAAGCTCTCTAAGAGCGACTACAGTGTTGGCTGCATGCTAACTTTAGGAGCGGCAAGGGCTTAGGAGGAGGATGCATGAACGTGTATGTTCACTTATGCATCATAATTGCAAGTAATAAAGAAATGTATATGGTTAACATTTTGATGGGCTATATTTGTTGCTGTTGTTGTTTAACTAGGGCTATTGAGCTTCTAACTCTTTTGCAGCCAATACCACATTGTATTATGACTCCTTGGTATTATCAACACTGTATATCTAGGCCTTTCCTGTGGGTTTTCTGCCATTCCGACACATGTTGAGTTGAAGTCATGAGCTCAAACTTCTCGAGCCTGGTTTGCATTTACAGGATCATCAAATCTGGTCCCAAGCTAGGAGGAAGAAGCGTTTTACATACAGTGTATTCCCGCCATTCAAGGGGACTCTCCAAATATGCAGAGCTAAAATACTGTGCTCTGGTTCTGGGCTCTTCCAAGAAATTGTCAAGTCCCACACAGAGCCACTTTTGAGCTTCTCCTGCCCATAATGGGCGCATAATTGTTGCGTGATAAATTCTCGCAACATCGTTTTATTTCAATATCTATTTTATAACGCAAGGGCAACAACTGCTTGAAATTTATAGTCACTTTTCTCGGTAAGCATTTGTCTTCTCGCGTTGGTATCGAATGCAGTTAAGTTTGAGCTGTGGTCATTTTGCGCTGGACTGCGCATGACTTGTCTTGCTTCTTGGTCGATCGGTTTCCGCCCACCACTAGTGGAGTGAGCGATTTGGAATGGCGAATTCAGATGCCTCGTTGAAGAGGGGATCTCCGCTATTTTTTTGTTCTGTCAGGGATGTGTAGTCCTCTTATGGATATTTCGTTTATTCGGGATAATACCTCTAGTGTATTTGCACATGCCGGGAGGCGTGATATTTCTGTATTTCTTGAAAGCAAGGTAAATTGACATTTTCATTAACTCTATCGATTTTTGGTCGTGAACGATTTCTGGTTCATAGCCTGTCTTCGAAAGTCGTCGTCACGAGATGTTTTCCTAGCTCACATGTCGCTGTATTGTGCTGCATCGGTTGATGCAGGTTCCAAGGACCATTACTTGCTACTTTGTTAAATGAACTAGGTTTGAAAAACCTTTATTATCTAGAGGATATTTTCGAGGACATTATTTATACTTCGGCAGACGTGTCTGTCTTGCTGAAGTCAAACTAAGGAGAGTGAACTGATCTCATATATCTGGTTATCTCCTGGCTGTTATAGAAAAGGATGGAGTTTTTTCACCTGACTACATTTACAGCACTATGAAATATAACATGCATCTGACTCATCATTGTAATGCTGTCTACCGTCTATTGCTGTATTGAATGTTGCTGTGATAATGACTGTTTGATGTGTCTACATATTCGCGTAACCATTTTGTCACTGTGGCGTCCACAATAAATAATGAAGAAAAACGTCAACGGCTGTTTCAAGAATCATTGACTTTATACGTCGTGAGTTTACTGACGTCCTATGTGGATTGCCCTGTTATTTTTGTATGAACATTGTTTTGACTGAACACATCTGCACACTACACAAAACCAGACATGCGGATACCATCCATCATCATATGGCATCACGCATCATTTGGTGGCCATAAGCTGGTTTGATTCTGGTACCAGCAAACACGGGGTCCCTTACCCACTTCATTTTCAACAAGAATTCATCAGCATCCTTCAAGAAATTAACATTCTTCAATACAGTCAACATCTTCAAAATTTTCAAAGTACTCGGCGTTGCCCGGTAAAAGTCAAAATTTCAACTTTTTGACGGAAACAAGAATTTGACAGTACCCGGCGTTGTTACATGTTGCCGGATAACTCGGACTGCTGTTATCTTTTACGCAAGTCAAGCAAGTTGCTGCTGTCAAGGTTCCAGTGCTGTCGTTTTTTGTGAAGGTCAAGTGCCGGTTGAAACGGGTTGTTTTCTGAAGAAGGCCAAGTACCGATTTCCATCAACTTACTTTTGGATTAGAAGGTCAAGTGCCGAAACAACTCAACACACAGTATTTCAGAAGCTCTTGTACCATCGTGTTAGCAGTGGAAGCAGTTCAGATGTGCCATCATCGTTGGAGCTTCGCTCTTTAGGACGTTGATTGACATCCGTTTTTTCTGCTGTTCTACGATTGGAAGCCTATAAGTTAAGTGGCCTGTTTGTATGTAAACTGTGCCCTTATACTTCTGCTGAGTCTTCTGTGTATCATCTCATTCTATATGTTATATGTTTATATGTTATTCGTATATTTATATGTTTATATTTCAGCGGGTTCTCGGTTGGGTGGTGTCTCCGTTAGATTATGCCACGTCATAGAGGTCGTCTATTGTGAGCGTTTTCTGTAGGGTTTGCAAATTTCCGATACTGGAATTTGCTAAGCGACTTCTGTTGCTATTTATGTTAGCTGTGATGACATGTTTTAATATTGTTTTCGTTATTATTTCGCATTCTTTAGTTTTGTTTTGATTTGTTTGTATTTGTTAGCCTACTCTTGTCTATAATTTAGTTTCATACAACATTTTTGTTTATACACTGTGGTGTCATGTATTTTGTTTAATTCTATCGCAGATATCGTCACATTTTTTGTGATATTTCATTAATTTCTGCTTTATTTTTAGTTGATTTCTGCGAACGTTTTTGTATTGTTGCTGATCTTTGTTATTGTTTACATTGTTATTGTTTACATTGTTTGTATTGTTTACATTTTCAATGTTTACATTCTGCATGTGTTTACATAGTCATTGTTTACAGTTATAGTAATTAGTTAATGGGCTATGCTAATGCACTGTTACTACTACACTGATGATAAATGAATGATGAATAGTGTCGTGCACTATTGAATGAGAAGTGCACTTATGATCAAGAATTGATTGTTGATATTTCATATACAAGTTCTTTGATTGGAGACTTGTTTCCCACAGAGACTGGGATAATATAAGGTGATGTGAATATACAAGTGCTTAATTAAGACTTGTTACACTTAGGTTTGAAATAAATTAGTTAATTATTTCAGGTTTTGGACTTATATATTACTCATCATGTCTACATTTGAGCACTTTATTGAGCAGGGTAAATTGCTTGGGAAGACTGGTGATAAGTTAGAAGAATTTGCAACTGCTCGATATGATAAAGCAATGGAAGCTGAACAAAAGAAACTGCAGATGGAAGCTGAACAAAAGAAACTGCAGATGCAGGTGGATGAAAAGAGATTCCAAATGGAAATGGAAAAACAAAAAAAGGGAATCAGAAGCTGAGGAAAGAAAACTCCAGCTAGAAGCTGAGAATAAAAGACTTGAAAAAGAGGCTGAAAATAAAAGACTTGAAAAAGAAGCTGAAAATGAAAGACTTCAAAAAGAGGCTCAGGCTGAGGAAAGAAGATTACAGAGAGAGTCTGATGAGAGGAAAGAGAAAGCAAAAATGGAACATGAAGAAAAGGTCTTAGCTTTAGAGTTGGAAAAATTGAAATTGACGAGCATGAGTAATGGTAATGATTCAAACAAGGGTTCATCTTCTGGTAAGGCTAATAATGATACTTTTAAGATTAAGTTACCAACATTTAGTCCTTCCAGTGATGACATAATGTTCTATCTGGACAGATTTGAACAAGCATGTACGCTCATAACATAGACAAAGCAAAATATGTTTATCAGTTATCAGGGATACTGACAGGTAAAGCTCTAAGTATATTAAATATGGTGGATGAACCTGACAAGAACAATTATGAGGTTGTCAGGGCCGCTTTGTTAAAGAAATATCAGCTTAACGAAGACGGCTATCGTCTACAATTTAAAAACATGTTACCTGAAAATGGAGTTGAATTCTCCGAGTTTATTGCAAGAATACGCATTACTTTCTCACGATGGGTTGAACTATCTAAGACGGAAAAAAACTTATGAAGGACTTATGGACTTAATACTTAGAGACAAAGTCATGTCGTCTGTCAATGAGTCTTTCCTTGCTTTCCTTCATGAACGTAAACCTAAAACAATAAAAGAAATGGAAGATTTCTGTTGCCAATACGTAACTGCGCACCCACACATAACCATGGGTAACTCTAAGGTGAAAGAAGGTTTACCAGTTGCTTCGGCAGCTCCGTATGGCCAAAACTTTGCTCGTAGATTCCAACAAAATTTTGATAGAAAGAGTAGCGGTAATTTCTGTCAAAATCATGGAAATCAATTTCATGGTGATTCTTCTTCGAAGAATTGGAGACAACCTGATAGTACTCGTTACTATCACCCTAATAATTATAAGCATTTCAAAAGAGGATATAGTAATAGAGGTTATTCCTGCCGAAGACCTCAGAACCAAACAAATAGATGTTCGCATCAATGTGAACATGATAGTAATCGTGGAAACTGGAATTCGAACCAGGATAACAATTACAATAGAGACAATAATAACTGCAGAGATAATAATAACTTTGATAACTTCAGAGGTAATAATAGTCGGGGTAGATCTCAACACAAAAAAAAGAGATATCAGCAGGCTAATGCTGTACAACAGGAAACTGAGGGAGCCTGTAATCAGGTTGTTGATAATAAAAACTTTGACGCTGTCACTAGTTCTGCTTTTGACTTTGAGAGAGCAAACAAATGCCCCCAATGCAGTACTTTATTCGAACCGGGTACCATAACTACTTTGATTTGTGGTCACCCACTTCCCGCTCTTCCTGCTGCTGTTGCGCATGACGGGAGGGGTTCTTTAATCCTACATAAGGGTCTTGTTAATGATACTCCGGTCTCACTACTTTTCGATTCCGGATGCACCACTATTGGTGTTAGACAATCGCTTGTAGATCCATCTTGTGCTACAGGAAGGGTTATTAAATGTGTCACATTTGGCGGCACTCTAGAAACATATCCTACTGCTGTAATTCGCATTGCCACTCCTTTCTTTACTGGAGATGTGCATGCTTGTCTCTTACCTAATCCTATTGCGGACCTTATTATTGGTCGTATTCACGGAGTTAGGGAGTGTACCCCACAGCAGATTGCTGCTTGGGAAGATAATAACATGCAAGCTACAAATGCAGTAGTTACAAGAGCACAAGCTCTACAAACACCCGAAACTTCACTGAATAGTGATAATGAAGTTGATAGCCAAGATAGTCACTTAGTAATCACTCGTGACTCTTTCATAAAATTGCAAGAAGAAGATCCTTCTTTAAAAAAATTCTTCGTTCTTGCGAAGAAAGGTGATCCGAATCAGGATACAAATAGAAAATCTTGGATTGCAATGAGAAACGGCGTACTTGTACGTATGGTACAAGATTCGACTACGTCGGCACATTCGCAAATTCTTGTTCCCAAGAGCATGAGAGTCCAAATATTACAACATGCTCATGACTCGCAATGTGCTGGACATATGGGTTTTGCCCGTACGAAGTCGAGAGTCCTTGCGGCTTTCTTTTGGCCTTTTGTCAATAAGGACATTCGTATTTACTGCCGATCATGCAAGGTATGTCAGGAGGTCAAATCTAGAGGACCACGACATGCTGCGCCTATCAGGCTGCTGACATTCCTATTCGGCCGTTTCAGAAAATGGCCATAGATATTATTGGCCCTTTTAAGGTCAAGTCGGCCAGAGGACATCAGTTTATCCTTACATGTGTCGATATGTGCACACGTTGGCCAGAGGCTATTCCTCTTAAGAGCATATCTACTACAGATATCGCAGATGGTCTTTGGTTGATATTTTCTCGCTTGGGGTTCCCCAGAGAAATATTGTCAGACCATGGCACTCAACTCATATCTGACACTATGTCACAGGTAATGTCTACCTTACATATTGAACGATCTCTCAGTCGTATCTACCATCCTATGTCTAATGGGTTAGTTGAGCGTCTGAATAGAACGCTCAAGACTTTGCTTGGTAAGATAACTGAAGATCATCCTCAAGATTGGGACAGGGTTTTACCCGCGGCTCTCTTTGCCTATAGAGAAGTCCCTAATGAACACAAAGGATTTTCTCCCTTCGAACTTGTCTTTGGCGCGCGTCCACGCGGCCCTATGTCTTTATTACACGATCTCATCACTGCCGATGATATTAGCGATGAAACTCAATCCTCATATGAGTATGTCATTGCTCTTAGACAAAAGATCATTGAGACATGTAAGCTAGCAACTGCTTCATCAGAAATTGCTAAAGAGAAGGCAAGACAGTTTGCTAACAAGAATAGATGTCTACGACAACTTTGTCCAGGTGACAAAGCATTCGTCCTACTCCCCAGTAGGGAAAATAGACTTCTTATTGCATGGAAAGGTCCGTATGCAATAGTCTCTCGGATTTCCGATGTTGACTATGTGGTCGATATTGATGGAAAGCATAAAACTTTCCACATAAACATGCTTTCGGAATTTCACGAACGTCCGGACTATTTGCTGCCTATTTTCCAGGCAACGGATGATGCTCCTGCACCTCACGGTCATTATTCATCCTGTATGACAGACAGGGATGAGGAATCTACCTTCTCAGATGTCAATCTTCCCCTTCCAGTGGTTCCATTACATTCCACGGAATCTTGGAAAAACGTTTCTGTTTCTCCTAATCTTTCTGGTGACGAACATCGACAAGTCTCGTCGATGTTACAAACATTTCAGGATGTTCTCACTGACATTCTTGGACACACAGATGTCATAGAACATGACATAATTCTTACCGACAATAATCCAATTAGGGTTAGGCCGTATCCTATTCCTATACACTTTCAGTCGCAAGTGGAAAAGGAATTGGATGAAATGATTCAATTAAATATAATTGAACCATCGACTTCACCATATTCTTCTTCCATGGTTATTGTCCGGAAGAAGGATAAGAACATACGAATTTGCGTTGATTATCGCAAATTGAATCAGGTCACAAAGTTCGACGCTGAACCGATGCCTTTGTTAGAAGATCTACTGATTAGACTTTCTAATTCTAGATTCTTCACTAAACTTGACTTGTCTAAAGGTTATTGGCAAGTGCCTTTAGCAGAGCATGCCAAACCTCTTACTGCTTTTTCTACACCTAGGGGTCTATTTCAATGGAATGTTATGCCTTTTGGTCTCATGAACGCCCCTGCCACTTTCGTTCGCATGATGCGTCGAATTCTGTCACATCGTTCGGATGTCATCGCATACTTAGATGACATCTGTCTCTTCAGTGATACCTGGGAAGATCACTATTTAGGGTTATATGACTTACTGTCCACTCTACGTGAGAATAATTTGACAGCAAAACCTTCTAAAGCTTTTGTTGGTTTTGGTGAAATCTCTTTCCTGGGTCATCGTGTTGGTCATGGTCTCTTGAAGACAGAAGACCACAATACTTCCAAAATACTGAACATCTCTGTTCCTAAAACGAAGAAACAAGTTAGGAGTCTCTTAGGTTTAATTCAATTTTATGGGAGATTTATTCCAAATTTTATCTTCGATCATGGCACCTCTATCAACATTGTTGAAGAAAGGTTCGCCTAATCTGGTCCGTTGGTCTGAAGAATGCCAATCTTCACTAGACCAAATCAAGAATATATTTTCTTCTCCTCCCATCTTAAGATTACCTACTCTTGATAGGACTTTTGTTCTTCGGAGTGATGCTTCATCCACTGGGATTGGAGCAGCACTGATGCAAGAATATGCAAATACTCTGCATCCTGTTATGTACATTTCTAGAAAACTAAATGCGGCAGAGAGGAACTACTCGGTTTTAGACCGTGAGTTGTTAGCGATGGTTTGGTCAATTCTAAAACTACAAAGATTCCTCCTGGGCGCACATTTCATTCTAGAGACTGATCAGAAAGCTCTTACAGCTATTCAGACTAAGAATTTGAAGAGTTCGAGATCCACTCGATATGCTATAGCTCTTCAACCTTTTCACTTCACGGTACGAGCTATCCGTGGTGCGGATAATGTGATGGCTGACATTTTGTCTAGATGCCCACATGACTCCAACTAATACTTCTGTCCTATATTTCCATATATTACAGAGTCATAACACACCTATATTTCTACAATAGATTAGCACATCTGTACTTACTTTATATGTACACACTATCGTGCTTTGTTGTCATCTTCTTCTGTTCGTTTTTTAAGATGATAGAGGAGGACTGAGTAGTTAATATAAGGGCCGTTAGTTTACTAAACAGCCACAATTATTAATAATGTATTGTACCTTATGAAGCATATTAGTTATTAATTAGCATTATATTGCTTGTACTTTCTCAGAATGTCATTGTTGAGCTGAGGACTTACCTTACTAGTATCAAGCATGACGAGTTCTAGATTGTGTACTTACCCTCGGAATACCAGAGCATATGTCCTGGATCGTCATGTAGTTTAACTTTACTATGTACTTATGTCATTACATGTCAAAGAATGTACTATTTAAATTTTCCTATCAGATTTGTACATCCATTTTTTAAAGACAATATTAGAGTATGCTGTTTAATGATGATTATAGTAACTTGCATACGTATATTGTGTTTACATGCTAACGTGATGTGTGTTGGTGACACCTCCCCGATGTGAATATTTTTTGAGACATATTTATTTTTCTGTTGAGGTATATCCTCACCAGACACTCTATAATTAGCCTATTGTTTGGCAATTTAGTTAATTATCAGCGCATAATTCGTGCGTTTTGAGCCGCTTATCGCATGCTCTTTGATATTGAAAAAAAAAAATATGTTCCACATTTTTTTTTTATCGGGAGGAGGTGGTGATATGTTGCGTGATAAATTCTCGCAACATCGTTTTATTTCAATATCTATTTTATAACGCAAGGGCAACAACTGCTTGAAATTTATAGTCACTTTTCTCGGTAAGCATTTGTCTTCTCGCGTTGGTATCGAATGCAGTTAAGTTTGAGCTGTGGTCATTTTGCGCTGGACTGCGCATGACTTGTCTTGCTTCTTGGTCGATCGGTTTCCGCCCACCACTAGTGGAGTGAGCGATTTGGAATGGCGAATTCAGATGCCTCGTTGAAGAGGGGATCTCCGCTATTTTTTTGTTCTGTCAGGGATGTGTAGTCCTCTTATGGATATTTCGTTTATTCGGGATAATACCTCTAGTGTATTTGCACATGCCGGGAGGCGTGATATTTCTGTATTTCTTGAAAGCAAGGTAAATTGACATTTTCATTAACTCTATCGATTTTTGGTCGTGAACGATTTCTGGTTCATAGCCTGTCTTCGAAAGTCGTCGTCACGAGATGTTTTCCTAGCTCACATGTCGCTGTATTGTGCTGCATCGGTTGATGCAGGTTCCAAGGACCATTACTTGCTACTTTGTTAAATGAACTAGGTTTGAAAAACCTTTATTATCTAGAGGATATTTTTGAGGACATTATTTATACTTCGGCAGACGTGTCTGTCTTGCTGAAGTCAAACTAAGGAGAGTGAACTGATCTCATATATCTGGTTATCTCCTGGCTGTTATAGAAAAGGATGGAGTTTTTCACCTGACTACATTTACAGCACTATGAAATATAACATGCATCTGACTCATCATTGTAATGCTGTCTACCGTCTATTGCTGTATTGAATGTTGCTGTGATAATGACTGTTTGATGTGTCTACATATTCGCGTAACCATTTTGTCACTGTGGCGTCCACAATAAATAATGAAGAAAAACGTCAACGGCTGTTTCAAGAATCATTGACTTTATACGTCGTGAGTTTACTGACGTCCTATGTGGATTGCCCTGTTATTTTTGTATGAACATTGTTTTGACTGAACACATCTGCACACTACACAAAACCAGACATGCGGATACCATCCATCATCATATGGCATCACGCATCAATAATGAGATCCTCCTGCATACAGCGAACCAGGTAAAAAGCCAGAGTTATGTCTGGGGCTCAACTGACTCCTCCAAGCTTAGTGTGCAATGCTGAGTTCTCAGGACGTTCCGCCACAGGGGGAATCCCTGGAAGTAGGCTGATATTCCAAGATTCTTCTTCTTCTTCTTCCATCCTTAGCCATCAACCGACAAAGCAGTATGTGGCCAGTACGCCTAGTGGCGTCTTAGGGCAACAACAAATTGATCAATCTATCGCTGTTTCCACCACGCCTAGTGGCGTCTTTGTGGAACAAAAACAGACCAAACAATCTATCATTGTTTCCGTAATCAGACTGGTTGGCAAGCAGGTGATCAGCCCACTGTGCGAAGTTTTTACGGGATGGGGTAAACAGCCCCATGCCCATACCCTCCTTAGTCGCTTTTTACGACATGCGTGGTAGGGTGCAGTGTTACTATTCTTTGCTCCCCTTTCGGGCCCCGGTAACACACGGGTGATTCCAAGATTCAATGAGGCTGTATTTAGCTTCACAGACAGAGGTTCACTTCCACATCTATAAACTGTAGAAGTGTGCTTAGCTGGTGGTCATATATGGATGAATCCAGATATGCCTCCATGCATGATGGGTTATAATTACGATTTATTTATTAATTCATTCATTATCCCGCCGCTCCCATAGGAGCAAAGACATTCAACAAATCCATGACGGGTACTCCCGCCTTGTACCATCCTCTCAAGATATTTCAATTGTTTCTTCATCTCTATCATTTCTATCTCCAGCTCTCTTCTCCGTGTGTTTATTTGGAAGTCCTCTACCTCTCTTACACCTTAACTAAGAGATTTAGTACGCATTTTATGCGAGTACTGTTATTTCCTTACTGGCAACGCCTTTAGCTATATAAAAACTTTTACCAAAAGCAAGAGGCGCATTCATTGCATTGGGAAACATATGGAGGTCAAGAGAAATCAAGTCCAACACGAAAATAAGAATCTTCAACTCAAACGTCAAGTCAGTCCTATTGGATGGCTCTGAGACATGGAGAGCAACAAAAACAACAACTAAAAAGCTACAGACTTTCATAAATGGGTGCTTGCGTAGAATAGAGGGATTAAAATGGTATGACAAGGTTACCAACATGGAACTGATGACAAGAACCAGACAAGTGCCAGTGGAACAGGAGACGATAAGAAGACGCTGGCGATGGAAAGGACACACACTGAGAAAACCTGTTGATAGCATTACAAGGCAGTCCTTGTTCTGGAACCCCCAGGGCAAGAGAGGCAGAGGTAGACCAAGAAGCACATGGAGAAGAGAGCTGGAAACAGAAGTGAAAATGATGAGGAGAACGTGGAAAGAACTTGAGATGATGGCACGTGACAGGAGGACTTGGCATGTGTTTGTTGAAGGCCTATGCTCCTTTGGGAGTGGAGGGTTATGATGATGATGAACGCCTTTAGCTCCGTATAGTCCATACTGAACATCTGACAATTGAAAACTTGCAATTGTGTCTGTGTGCTTGCGCGTGCCTTTTTGTATTTTCCACCTTAAAGTATTAATTCCCTATTTTAATGTATCACCTTTCACCTTTGTGTGGGTATGTGTGCTAACTCACGCATTCGGAGCTCTCGATTATAAAAATTTTTTTAATGAATTGCGAAAACTCTAAAATCATTGCTAAAATAAAAAATACTTTCATTAATTTGTTCGTTCAAACATTCTTTAGTTCGTTCATTCATTTAACCATGCACAAATGTATTCATTTATTATTCCATTACTAAAATATAAAATAGAATATAATAAAGCAATTTCTTGCATGAAAATAAAACCACTTTTCTGCCCATGTAACCATGTCAATTTTATTTAATGCATAACCTTTGCAAAATAAGAGACACTGAGCAATCCATTTCAGTTTCCGATAAAATCAATTCTTTATAGAAAATATATTCCTGTCCCTTAATCACGAACTGCTCAAATCATTGAAATCAGATCAATCACTGGAATTCATTTGTGACCGTGCCATGCTCTGATGGTTTGGTTTGGTTTGGTTTTTAAGGACTATCTTCATTGCACACGGACAACTCCATCAGTGCTCTGATCTCCTCCCTTAGATCATAAAAGGAGGATCCCAGCACAGTGCATGAACTTCGTAGCCCCGGCGAGAATCGCAGTGTGTGTATATAGGAATCACACATTCTATAAATATTTTTGTGGTGGGTAGGTTTCTAATTTTTAAATGTTGCCAGGGCAGTGGCCATGTGGCTTACTCTTTACGATTTCCAACTGCCGTGGGATTTTTAACGTGCACAACTTGCACACAGGACCTCCTATTTTTTTCGCCCTTATCCGAGAAGGCTAGGCATCCGATCTCACTACCCAGGAGACCAGTGGGGAGTATGACATCATTAGGACCACTGGTTCTGAATACAAATTTCCATAAAATTTATTCCCTCAACTGGGAATCGAACCCGGTACCTCTAGAATTCGAGACGGACGCCATACCTCTTAGCCACTCCGACCGCCTCTCTGATGGAGAGTTACGTGTAAGTTATAATATTAAAATTAACAAATAATAGTGTAATAATAACAATGCAACATCGCTGCACGCTCAGCCCGCAGCATTGCCTTTACATAAAATATAGTTTAATATAATATATCAATAAGTTAACTTATAACGCATAATGAAAACATACAGCCTTTTTTCTTGCATTTAATTGGTACAAAACTAAAACGTAGATCACTTTAGCTGACCATGAGGTCAACAGATGTCATTCTAACTATAAGCCATAGAGAAAACAATTGCATCGCTGTCTAGTGGAATCACGTGCAGTTCACACGGTACCTTCGAGTGACACCTGTTGAAGCCTTAAACAGTAGTTCTCACACTTTTAGAGAGCAGTCTAAAATAACTCTAAAACAAAGACAAAGTTATGTAATTTTTTGAGTGACGTTTATTACATTTATAAGAAAAAGAATGTTATTGTAACTATAAACAGTCCATGAGAACATTCGCAATAGTACAGTTAGGTTGCGTAACTAGGACGTGAGAAGAGACAAGATACGTGCTGAAATAAGCATTTGCTCTGTTGTTAGGATTATGAAATCATGAACTCCTGGCTCTTTTCCATTGAACAGCAGAGGAAACAGGTGTCAGGTGCAAAATGGTAGGCAAATAAATATCTACGCTCGTACAGACAAACACGAGATCACTAGAATACTCGGACAGAGATAGAGCTTTGAGATTTTATTGTAAGGCAACTTTAGTAGATTCTAAAATATAGGAAGTTTGTTATAGGTCCGTGTGCTGGATTAGCCAGTACATGAACAAATTATAAAGTAGGAAAAATGTAAAGATTTTTATAGAAAATATTTTTTTACAGAATAGCTGTAATAAAAAATATTAAGAAAAGCATTTCCTGATAATCTCAGCTAGTTGTCACGCTTTGTTTGAATTTGTCTGCCCTTTAATCTGACTGGCCTGTCTGGTTTCTTTCTATTTCTCGACACAGCCCAGCTTTTCTGTCATAAATGCTCTCGTAAGCTGTCTTTGGCTCTGCCAATCTTGTAAGAACCAAGCTAGGTCCACCTCCTCGCACGTGCAACTGTGGCTGATTTTGCCTAAGTCTTTTATGTAGCGATTCTTGGGAGACGCGGCTAGTTTCAGTGTTCTTTGAGTATAGGGTACCCCGAGCCACGTGGAAATTATCTGTCTATTATTTTGGCCATCCTTCGGTTTCATCCCGAACGCAGTCGCTCGTAGAACGGGCAAGTGTGCTAACACTACGGAACTTTCCCCCGTCTCGGGACGCAGCCGAAGACGCTCGCTCTCGTAAGTCTTACGTCTGTTTGTTTCATCTCGGGCGGACTAAGAAACGCTGACCGAGCACCTGACGATTTTTCTGGCTATTTAAGAAGACTTCCATAATTCTCTTTACACAAGGGATACTAGATGATATTAAAGTTCAACTTAGAAGGATTTAGAATTATACAGTGGAATTGTAGGAGTATCAAAAAGAATTTTGCACCCATACTTGCAGAGACAGGAGGAACTAACGCTATATATGCTCTTCAAGAGACACTTTTAAACCCAAATAGTAGATATACAGTAGTTGTAAGGGCTTTAAGATACTTAGGCACGATAGGAAAGAAGGTAGAGGAGGGGGTGTCGCAGTCTTAGTTAACGAAACCTTTAAAATTATAGACTGGGAAGTATTTGATACAACTAACATAGAAGGTATCAAGGTCACTATAGCAGCTGAACCAAACAATCTAACAATCTTAAGTGTATACGCTAATAATGGTACAATTAAAGATGAAGAAATATTAGCCATAAGCACCAGACTAGGCCCCAAAACAGTCATTGTAGGCGATTTTAATTCCCATCATTATGCTTGGGGTGGACAACATGCAAACAATGCAGGAAAGTTCCTACTTGACTTTATAGAAAACAATGACCTGCTAACACTAAATGATGGAACTGCAACTAGAATTAATCCACAAGCTAACATGGCATTCTCAACAATAGACATAACTATAGCAACTAACAACCTAGCAAATGTAAATTGGGAAGTGTTACAAGACACAAACTCAGATCATCTGCCTATTGTAATAACCATGCATGAAACGTCTAACCAGAGAAACCGACTTTCAACTACAAAAAAGCTAACTGGGAAGCCTTCCAATCAGAGCTGGAGGTGGAATATAAAGACATGGAATCAGATGATACTGACTTGTGGGAAGAAACACTGACCAATGAAATTCTGAAAATAGGGCCACAGCAACTTAAAATCATTAAATAACATTAATAAGAAAAGAAAAACTCGGTGGAATATAGAACCAGCTGCCTGGTGGAATAAAAGCTGTGCAGAAAATCCTGAGAGAAGAAAAGGGGCCTAAAAAAATTATAGAAATGACAGAACAAGGAGTTTTGTCAGTCACTTAAACCTAGCACTCAAATTAAAGAAGTATGGAAAAAACTTAAGGCAATCAAAGGGGACAATAAGAAAACAATAATGCCAACAATCAAACTACCAAAGAGAGCAGAAAGAGATAAAGAAAAAGCTAATTCCCTTGCTGAGTATTTCTATAAAGTCAGTGCAAAAAGTAGTCTTGGACGGGAAGAAAACGAGAGAAGAGAAAGACTTAGGATACAGTTTCTAAAGGAACTACCAGATCAGATAGATGAAACAAACTATTTAGATGCTGATATAACAGAGGAAGAAGTAACTAGTGCAATAAAAGAGAAATCTAATACTGCCTCAGGGCATGATATACTTAGTTATGAAATCCTTAAGAAAGTACCCCAAAAAACTATAAACATAATAACTTCCCTTTATAACAAAATCTGGAGCTTAGGAAAGATACCAAAAGCATGGAAAATAGCTATGATAGTACCCATCCTAAAACCCAATAAGGAAGCCCATGATGTAAGTTCATATAGGCCTATCTCCTTAACATCACAACTAGGCAAAATACTGGAAACTGTTGTTTACAAAAGAGTTAAATTCTACCTGGAAAAAAATCAGTTATATAGCCCAACCCAGTCAGGGTTTAGAGCAGACAGAAGTACAGTAGACCAGCTTGTAAGATTAGAACACGATGTAAAGCTAGGGTTCAAGAGGAAAGAGAAAATATTGGCAGTCTTTTTGGATGTCGCTAGAGCATTTGATGAATGCTGGAGAGATGGAGCTCTTTACAAAATGAAAAAGATTGGCATTACTGGTAAAACCTATAAGTATCTAGAAAACATTTTACAGGACAGGTATTTTGCTGTACAGGTGAACAATGATAAGTCAGAAATATATGCACAACAGAATGGGATTCCTCAGGGATCAGTGATTTCACCTTCAATTTTCACTATAGCTGTTAATCGTTTAGCAGATGAATTTAACGACATTAAGAATGCAGTATCACAATTTGCAGATGACTGTGCCATTTGGCGATCTGGAAAAAACTTGGACCAAAAACTTCAAAAACAAAAAGACAAAGTTTCAGAGTGCATGAAAAGTTGAGGCTTCCAAATTAACGTAAAAAAAAAACAGTAGGTATGATATTCAGCAAACGAAATTTTTAAAAATAACAAAATCAATATAACTATTAAAGGACAGAAAATATGTACCTCCTCAACAACTAGATTTCTGGGCTTAACTTTAAATAAACAACTAAATTGGAATAAACATATAGACAATTTAGTAGAAAGATGTAGGGGACCCCTAAATATACTAAGGATAGTAAAAGGTAATGGATTAGGGGGGGGGGGGCAGCAATAAAATAATGCTTATGTTCTACAAGTCTTTCATCAGGGGGAAACTAGATTATGCCAGTATAGTCTATGACTCAGCTGCAGCTTCTAACAAAGCAAAACTAGACAGAATTCAAAATGCAGCCATGAGAACAATTACAGGTGCATTTATATCAACACCAGTAGAAGCACTAGAAGTAACTCTTGACATACCACCCCTTGGTCTAAGACGGAAAGAACTAAGATTAAATTATAGGAGTAAAGTAGCCCAAGAAGTGACCCACCCAGCACATTCAGTTGTCAAAAACCAACCAAGTGTATGGGACGTCACCTTAAATAAAGATAGATATCCAACAGGGTGGAGAACTATATAAGATCTAACGCAGTTCAAAGAACTGTCAAACACAATTAATAATAGTATAAATATAGAAGCACAATACCACCATGGGAACTAAAAACACCAATCATAGACTACTCACTTACTGACAAGATCAAAGAAAAAATAGAAGATAAGGAAGCCAAAACGATAAGTAGAAAGTTCATAAATCAATTTACAAAACAATTTTTACCGCAGAGATGGTAGCAATTCTAAAAAGTTAAAAAAAAAATCGAAGATAACACACCAGAATCTGTTACGATATTTACAGACTCACTATCATCACTACAAGCACTAGAACACCCAGGTAAATGTAGCCGGCCAGACATAAAGGAAGAAATTCTAGCAATTAATACATCACTAGGGAACAGAGGATGTAGTGGGAGGCTAGTGTGGGTTCCAGCACATATAGGTATAGCTGGTAACGAGTTGGCAGACCAGAACGCCAAGTATGGAAGAATAAGTAAAAACAATATAAGAGCAGGACTTGGAAGGTCGGAGATTAAGAGCCAAGAGTAGCTAACTATAAACGAGGAATGGAAGACAACATGGAAGAACAGTAGAAAAGGCAGACACGCGTTCAAACTGCTGAAAGAACCAACAAGGACGTGCCAGGTCAGAGAAGAACTAAAGGTACCATCGAACAAAAAGATGTGGCGTCTCCATCTCGGTGCAGCGTACTTTATGATAGAGAAATCACACTGCCAAGAATGTCAGGAAGAAAATGACATAGACCACTACCTGATCCACTGTAGAAAATACGACCAACAGAGGCTAGAATTAAAAACATACTTTAGAAATCACAATATAGACATGACAGGTGATAAGGTTTTAAGTATAGATGCCCCAGGGGAAGCCCAAACAATACTTAAACGATATATACATAAAACAAAGGAAAATATATAAGGTTAATAACAGTGACAATATTGGTAATAATAACAAAAACAATACTTCAGAAAAGACATTCAACCAAACAGAAATTAAGCAACAAAAACTAACAAATCATTAATTTAAAAAAAAAAAAAATCAACAACAAAACAGAAAAATTAGCAAACTTATTAACTAATCATAGGACAAGGAAAGACAACGAGTTTTTTTTAAAAAAACACCACTCAAAAAGAACAAATACTAATACAAATTAAAACCAAGTGTAAAGGACAATAGTTATCTATATACAAGTACAGTACAAAACTGAAAATAAAATGACAAATACTAATATAAATTAAAACTAGCCACTACAAAAGACAATAGTTATTTAAATTTAATACAAAATTAGTAAATAAAATGACACTAAATACCCCAATTATAACCAATTTTCAGGTTGAACAGGGCAGACCTAGATGGATGGAGAAGAGGCAATAACGGTCAGCTGTTAAGTGCCCGCTCTCCACCCATCACCTTTTCAAACCAACAACAACAACACTCTTAACACTCTACAATTCTGTGCATACAGTTGGTCAGCGTTGGTGTAGCTGGTGAGTCCTTTTCAGGGCAAGTCCTTCTCATGGCTTCATGCTAGCAGATGGATAATCTTAGTCCTTTTCAGGACTTAGTTTCTATCATCGCTGACCGGGCTAATAGTCCTTTTCATGACTTCTTCATGCTAGCTGATAGAAGCTAGTAATCCTTTTCAGGGCTTAGAGTTTATCAACACATCGCTTCAGTTAACAGAGTTCAATTATTTTTGACTGGCAAATTGCGCTCTGATATAACCAATTAGGTTGAAAGGAACGCAGCATCAACAGTTTTATTCACTTTCCACTTCCTTCCAGTTTTCAGTGTGGGCTGACTTGACTTAACTACGTCATCTGTTGATTTGCCCAACATTATTGCGAGACTTGCCTTTCCTACTATGAATTTTTCCACAAGTGGCTTGAAAGGGAGCACAGGAATCAAACAAATACCTGTAGAGCAAAACATGAGGAAACGACGTTGGTCGCTCTTTAAGACACACATTGAGGAAAACAGTTGATGCTGTACAAGGCAGTCATTGCTCTGGAATTCGTAAGATTAAGAAACTGAGGAACAGCCAAAAACACTCGGAAAAGAAAATTTGAAAAAAAAAAAAAAAAGCAAAGCATAAAGAAGGCACGTAAAGAACTTGTACGGATGGTGTAGAACAGGTGTTACCAACCTTATTGGGTTCCGTACCTCTTGGCTTTTGGTAAACCTTCCCGTTACCCCTTGATAAGCTTCTCGTCTCACTTGTGGGTGTAGGTACCCCAGGTTGGGAACCTTTAGTATGGAAGAAGACAATTTTACACGAACTTATTGAAGGCTTGAGTTCCACAAGAAGCTGAAAACAGGTAGACAGACATACAGACATACAGACACACAAAGAGAGAGAGAGAGAGAGAGAGAGAGAGAGAGAGAGAGGGGGGAGAGTGGAGAGAGCTGGTAGAATGATTTAGTATATTCTTCTGCTTATGGCAAGTTGAATGGTACAGTCACTGGATCTGCTTTGTTTTGTTATTTGGACTTTCGTAGCTGATTTTCCACGTTTTCTAAATGATTGTTCAAATAACTATTTCTCTTTGAACGATATATCCGTATTTCACGAGCGGTTTTGGACACCGGATTTGCTTCATTGATTTTCTGTGTTGATTCATGGCCTGTCTATAACATTTTTAAGACCAGTTTGCGCTTTATTTTCAGTATGGCTTTAGTGCGTCTTAACCTTCACGAAGATCACGTGGTAGTAACGTGAGGTGTTTTCCGGGGCCTTCATTGTGTTACATAAGATACACCGTATTCCCAATATGCCTCAATAGGCGTGTAACGGGATTCTTCCTTTTCATTATGTTAACTTTCCCAGTCAGGGCTGGACTTAGGACAGGGCGACTGGGTCACCGCCCTATGCGCTAAGGGTAAGGGGTGCGGGAGCGGGCGAGAAACATGTTTTTGTGTTTTTTTCCTTAAGAAGCTTGACTTTTCTTTAGCTGTAAGTAATACAATTAGCCCAGAACAAAGCACAAAATCTGTTATAAGAAAACTCTAAAACCAAGTGTGACATGTTTTTAACATTCCTGTTTTTCAATCAATACCCTTTAGCTCCCAGATGAGCATAGGCCTTCAACAAACACATGCTAAGTCTTCCTTTCCCGTGCCATCCGCTCAAGTTCTTTCCATGTTTTCCTCATCATTTTCACCTCTGTTTCCAGTTCTCTTCTCCATGTGTTTTTTGGTCTACCTCTGCCTCAGTAATAATCAGAACTTTTACTAGTTTATCGGTTAACTTTTACTATCCGGCAAGCCCCGTGAAGTGGCGCGGGTTTAGTACCAATTTTACGGCTCGCCAGTTCAAGTGGCGCGCGACGGTAACGATAGCTAAACTATCCTCTAAAATTTTTCTTTGATTACTTATTTCGTTACAATTTAAATTTCTTATTATCACGCGTAGCTTCAATTTGTTAGAATTATCGGTGTTAAGGTGTGAAGTGTTGTATACTTGTCTGACTTGTGACAATTATTAATTTCTTCCATCTCTCGTTTAACGTCACTTTGTTGCGTTGAGCAGTTCTGATGTGATATGTTGTATGCCTGATTGTTTTGTGACAATTTTCATATACTCAGTTGAAATTGTTTTTTATTAGTTGTATTAATTATTTTAATATTGTATTTTCTGCAATTTCTCATTCCTTGAATTCCACTTCCTTGGTGAAGTATTAATTCGTAAAAACATTTTGCGCTTTTTTGTGTGCATAACTGTTTTTTTAACTTGCAATTTAAAAATATATATATATATATATATTTCTTTTTACTATACAAACATGGCTGATAATTATGTACCGTGGCTTCACAAGGATGGTCTACGACTTGGTCATCTGAACATTTACCATCTTCTAGGTAAACTCCCCGAACTTACATACATTCTAAGTAAGAATTTTCACATTTTTGGACTTTCAGAAAGTCGCCTAAATGACAGAATAACAGACGATGACATTGCGTTAAATGGTTTTAAAACTACTCGGCGAGACGCAAGCAAAAAACAAGAGACAGGTATAACAGTTAATATTTCCACTTCCCTTAATTTTTGCCGCAGAAACGACTTAGAGACAGCAGAGATAGAATGTGTATGGTTGGAAATAAAGCTACCGAATCAGGGCCCATTTCTGGTGGGATATCTTTATCGAAATCCTAGTGCAGGACCTATATGGTACGAAGATTTCACCATAATGATGGACAATGTATTTGCCACAGTCAAGGAGGTTGTTCTTCTTGGTGATTTCAACATCGATATACACAATTCAAATCTAACATGGAAAAATATAATATTATCGTACAACTTAAAACAAATAGTTAACCAGCCTACAAGAGTAACACAAGCATCAACCACACTAATCGACCACATCTACGTAACTTGCCCAGAAAACACCATAGAATGCTCTGTCCCTAATATTGCAATGAGTGACCACTATCCAGTATGCTGTACATGGTCAAAGAATAAATGTAAAGTTCCAAAAAATAAACATGTAAGTATCAAATTTAGAAGTTTCAAACATTTCAGTAAGGAATTATTTTTAAATGACTTGCTAACTGCACCTCTCGCCCGTGTTTACCAACTTCCTGATCCGGATGACGCTATTGCATACTGGACAAAAAAATTGTATAGTGTTTTTGACACGCACGTACCAGCTAAGGAAATTCGCGTCAAACGACAATTAAAATCTCCGTGGATCACGAAGGAAGTGTTGGAGGCTATGAGGCAGAGAGATCAAGCACACAAAAATAAGGACCTCAACACATACAGGTTATACAGGAACAAGGTTCAGTGTTTAATTCGCAAAGAAAAGAAAAATCATTTTAGAAATATGGTTCAGAACAAATCAAATAGTAAGGAAATATGGAAGGCAATTAACACCTTAGCGAAAAAACGTAATGCACCAGACTCATTCTCTTCCAACACTTCATTTACTTGCACAGACTTCAGCAATCACTTTCAAGCAGAAATAAACAGTCTGAAATCCACAATACCACTTTCCTGTAGTGACTTAGACAAACTTTCAGCATTCTGTAAGAACAAATGTAAAAACTCAGTTCCACCCGACATTCCTTTTATGACAGTTAATGAAGTGTATAAATATCTTATTGGCCTTAAAGATAATAGCTCATCAGGGCTTGACGGAATTAGTAATCGAATACTGCGTTACGCCGCACCAGCTATTAGTGATTCACTAACTTTTATATATAATCAATGTATCGCTAAAAGTTATTTTCCTTCGGCCTTTAAGATTGCCAAAGTATATCCTCTCTTCAAACCTGGCTCGTCAGATAACAGTAATCTTGGTAACCATAGACCAATTTCTCTTTTATCCTCGCTTTCTAAACCACTAGAAAAACACATACATAAAACAACACTACATTACCTAGTTAGCAATGACTTGCTAATTGACAGTCAGTCAGGGTTTCGACAAAAGCATTCATGCCACACAGCTCTAACTAAGATGATAGACAACTTGCACCTAAACATAAATAACGATAACATATGTGGAGCAATCTTTGTAGACTTTAGGAAAGCATTTGATATGTTAGACCACGCTGTTTTAATAAGAAAATTAGAAACAATGAAAGTTAACTTTAAACTAGTGACATTACTTAAATCATTCCTGTCTGACAGACAGCAAGTAGTGTGGTACAATAACTTCTTGTCAAGCCCAACTTTTATTGACACCGGTGTTCCTCAGGGTTCTATTCTCGGCCCTCTACTTTTTTCCATTTACATAAATGACCTTCCACTACACATCGAGCACTCATCCTGCGACCTATTTGCCGATGACTGTACCATTTATACTAGTGATAAAAGTTGCAACACGCTAGAAATATTATTACAAAGCGACACAGACAATCTTATTAAGTGGAGCAATGAATACTGCATGCAAATAAATATCATTAAAACAAAATGTATGATAATATCAACTAGACAAAAATTACAAAACTCACCGAAAACAACACTTCAGCTCTACATTGGAACCTCTTTAATTGAAAATGTAAATGAAAATAAAACACTAGGACTCATAATTGACCAACATTTAAGTTGGAATTCGCATGTACAAGCACTGACCTAACAAACGGCACAAAAAGTTTACCAGTTAGCTAAAATCAAACATTTCCTAGATGAGGAGACACGAAAAAAGGTTCTATACATCCCAGATACAAACACATCTAGACTATTGTTCCACAATTTGGGATGGCTGCACCATGTCCAACACTAAAAGACTCTATTCGTTACAAAAACGTGCAGTGCGCCTAATTTCCGACAAACACCTCACACAGTGTGTAGACGCATATACATATCTTAACATATTACCACTAAGAAAGCGCCTTCTCTTCAACAAAGCCAAATTTATTCACAAAATCTTGTCACAAAATGCTCCAACGTATCTGTGGCCTATTTTCAAATACAGCGGAAGACGCAGTCAACGCTTAAATAAATTACACATGCCCAAGCCTAGGCTCGACTTATTCAAGAAAAGTTTAGCTTTTTCTGCTGCTCATCTGTGGAATACTCTTCCACGCGACTTAAAAAATACTCTTAGTCCATATTCATCCAATCACAGACTTTTCAAATACATCATGAGTGCAGATTATATGCCACCCTAATTTCGTTATGTTCTTAAATAATTACATAACATCATATGTAGGTTTGAAAGATAATTTTGTCCTGTTTAATATTAATTATGATAAGGTACTGTAAATCTGTGTAACTGTTATTGTACTGTTACAATGTTGGGATTTTATTTTATTTTGTTATTTTATTATTTAAGTAATATTTAGTATACATGTGAGAATAAATGGATTCAGTAGGGAAGATGAGAGAAAGGAAGGGCAGAATGTTAGACGGGCCTACGTGCCCAATTCTAAACCCTTTGAAAATAAAGTTCGTTCGTTCGTTCGTTCGTTCTCTTTCCCTGTTTATTCCAGAACAAGGACTGCCTTGTAATGCTATCAATACGTTTCCTTTAATATGTGTCGTATCCGTCGCCAGCGTCTTCTTCTCAACTCTGGTTCCACTGGCACTTGTCTGGTTCTTATCATCAATTCCACATTTGTGACTTTGTCATACCATTTCAGTCCTTCTATTCTACGCAAGCACCCGTTTATAAAAGTCCGTAGCTTTTTGGTTGTTGTTTTTGTTGCTCTCCATGTCTCAGAGCCGTACAATAGGACTGACTTGACATTTGAGTTGAAGATTCTTATTTTCGTGTTGGACTTGATTTCTTTTGACCTCAATAAGTTTCCCAATGCAATGAAAGCGGCTCTTGCTTTTGGTATTCTTATTTTGATATCATTGTTTGTCCCTCCAACTTTGTCTATATTACTCCCGAGATATGTGTACGATTCTACATCCTTTAGTGGTGTTTCTTCAAGTTCAACCTTGTTATCATTTCTTGAATTTATTCTCATAATCTTTGTCTTTTCCCTGTGTATTTTCAGGCCCACCTGTTGTGACCTCTCGTCGAGACTTTTCATTTTCTCTTGCATCTGATTATGGTTATGGGACATAAGAGCCAAGCCATCTGCAAAATCCAGTTTAGTCAGATTCCACTGGATTCCATTTCTGTTGTGTGATGTCGATGTTTTCATAACCCAATCTATTGCAAGAAACGAAATGGAGACAAGAGGCATCCCTGTCTCACTCCCGTTCTTATCCTAAACGGTTCTGTGTCCTTCGTGAAGAACTCTGCATGCCATCTCTTCATAGATCTTCCTTATTAAGTTAATGATCTTCATGGGAACTCCATAATGCCTCATCAGTTTCCAAAGTGATTCTCTGTCTACACTATCAAATGGCTTTTCATAGTCAACGAATCCGATGTAAAGCGATGAATTCCATTCCAGACTTTGTTCACCTATTATTCTCAATGTGGTTATCTGATCTGTACAGAATCTGTTTTGTCGAAAACCTGCTTGTTCAACTCTCAGTTGCGCGTCTATGGACTCTTTTAATCTCTCAAAGATGATTCTGCTTAATACTTTTCCTGGCACTGATAGTAACATTATTCCTCTATAATTTGTGCACTCTTGTAAATTTCACTTCTGGACCAGTTGCTTTTCCATCTTTCAGAAGCTTAATGGCTTTCTTTATTTCTTCTCTACTTGGTCGTTCACAGCTGATTTGTAGCTCCTCTTCTGCTGGCTGGATGTCTAGGGGATTAGTTGGAGCTGGTCTATTGAAAAGTTCCTCAAAATGGTCTGTCCATCTCTTCATTTGTTCTTGTATATTACTAAACAATGGCATTGGAGAATTTTTCAAAACAACTGTAGGAGTTCGTCAAGGATGTATCCTGACCCCTTGCTCTTTAATATATATCTAGAACATATTATGCAGGAGGCTCTCTACGATTATAAAACAACCATATCGATTGGAGGCCGACCTCTTTGCAATCTACGTTTTGCTGATGAAATCGATCTTATAGCTGGAACAGAATCAGAACTTCAAGACCTTACCTCTAGACTGGAGAAAGTAACAAGAACATATGGGATGGAAATTAATATAGAAAATAGCAAGATATTGGTGAATAGCCATAAGAAACATGTGCCGACCAGCATTACGTTAAATGGGCAAACGTTAGAAGAAGTGAACACCTTTAAATATCTGGGGTCCACTATATGTAGTGATGGAAGATCAAGTAAAGAAATCAAGACAAGACTTGAGATGGCCTCAGCTGCCGTGACAAGGCTGAATGTGATCTGGAAAAGTAACATCAGTTTTCCTGCGAAGATCAAATTATACAAATCACTTGTATTATCTATTCTCTTGTATGGGTGTAAGGGCTGGACACTCACTGCAGATACGGGGCGAAGGATTCAAACTTTCGAGTATAAATGTTATAGAATAATTTTGTACATTTGCTATAAAGAGCACAAGATAAATGTTTATGTTAGAGAGAAAATAAAAACGTATGCAGGCCACCAAGAGCCACTTTTGTCAGTAGTGAAACGTCGAAAGCTTGCCTGGTTTGGGCATGTACAAGTAACTCGTCATGACTCCCTTTCGAAAACGATCCTCCAGGGAACAGTCGAAGGTAAACGGAGAAGAGGAAGGCAAAGAAAATCCTGGGCTGATAACATCAAAGAATGGGCAGGGCACGGTTTGTCCACACAAGTACGCATTGTTGAGGATAGAGAGCATTGGAGGACCCTGTCTGCTGAAGCTTCCACCATGGCACCCCTACGACCCATGACGGGTTACGGGTTGAGATGAGATGATGATTACTAAGCAATTTTCCATTCTTATCTATTTTGAGGTCATTTGATTGCTTATATTTCCCTGTTAGCTTCTTTGTGTTGTTGTACGGGTCCCTCATATTGTCTTTGGCTGCAGCTTCCTCTGCTTCCCTTGCCAACTCTTCAATATACTTGTCGCTTTTGATGTTTCTTCTTACTTCTTTGTTTGCTTCTATGTACACTTCATGAGCCTTGGCTTTGGAGCTTCTGGTTTTGCTTCTGTTTAAATTTGCTTTCTTGTTTTTCCCGTCTTCTATCTTGCTAATGGTTTCTGTTGTTATACATGCTTTGTGCTGACGTTCTCTTTTTCTCAGTACTTCTTCACATGTCTCGTTCCATATATTTTTTACTTTTTGCCAGTGGTCTTCCGTATATGTTTCATCTGCCAGCTGTTGGAGTAATAGGTATTTGTTGGATACTGTGATAGAAAACTTGTCTCTTATTTCCTGATTTCTTAGATATCCCATATTGTACCGTTGTCTATAGCCATATACTGTTGTAAATTTCTTGAGTTTTAATTTTGTTTTAGCCAACAGAAGATGGTGGTCTGATACCACATCTGCTCCTCTAAATACGTTTACATCATGCAATGAGACCTAAACTTCTTACTTATGCATATGTGATCAATCTGATTCTCAGTTCTGTGGTCTGGTGATATCCATGTTGCTTTATGTATTCTTTTATGTGGAAATATTCTTCCTCCTTGTCACGGATTGCTTCCCCTGCTTTGCAGTAGTGGTCCAACAGTGACCAGAACTCAAGAGTATTTAACATTGGCGTCCAAGGTATCTACTTGCGCGCAAGATTACTCTTGGCAGAGAAGTAGATAGAAGGTTAATAATACTTTTACCTGAAGATTCACAAGATATTCCCAGAAGTCACGAACAATGTTGCATTGTGCTGAGCAACTGTTAACGCATTATATCTGGTCAGTCGCCTTTTGTGAAGGATTTAAGCAATGGTTTAGCCCGTTCAAGCCCCCCAGTTGATGTAATCCAACGAAATCTCTCTTATAAAGTAAAGCTCTGTTTAGTGTAAATATACGTCTAAGTGTTTATATATAGATTAACTATTCTGGCTCATACGTTTGCTTTCATACATATAACTGAATCAACTATTTGTATTTTGTTTAAAACAACAGGTAACAAATTTAATAGTGAAATAGTCTTTAACAGGTTAAAATAAATATGGAAAGATTAGTGGAATTTGGATATTTATAAATTTCTCATCATTGAGACGTAGGTGGAAAATTAACTTTATACTTAAAGTTTACCTGGAATTGTCCCTTTTTTGCTGGTGCCTTTTAGTTAGCACTTAGCTTGTATGAGGGAGTCCTGCAGCTGTTGTTCATCAATTCTATGATGACGAAAGCATTATCACACTCTCTTCCACTGTCGGCGGTTATGGCGGATGCTTTTCTTTCACACTAGCTGCGTTAGTACCACAAATCGTCTGATGGCTTGTAACCACGAACTTTAGACAAATCGAAGAAACAAATGCCTGCTGAGTACATTTGTTCGCCGCAAACTAAGAGGCCCATTATCATGCGCTCCACCCGCCAATGTTAACCTCTAAGAAGAATTAAATTCCCGAGCACACAGTGTAACTCCAGGAATATGATGCTGATCCATCTGTGTATGCATGGGTCCAGGTGTTGCGTGGATAATGTGTCTCTATGTATTTTGTCGTTATGGATTTTCTATCTGTTGTAGTTTGGCTCTTTTTACTTTCAATTGCAGGAATGTTTTCTATCATTTTAGGGAAACGATTTTGTTTCCAAACTGGAAGCTTGTGTGCAGTGTAGATGGGTTTAACAGTGGATATTTCATCTGAGATTGTGGGTAAGAGAATTAAGTCATAATATGTATAATATTAATTACTAGTGGTTAATGGAAGTGTGTGTGTTGTAATGCTGTGTTATATTATTGCATAAAACTTACTTAGACACTCAACACTCACCATAAGGCCTATGCAGTTTTGGTGATGTCAGTCATGGACATATTAGGAAAGTGTGTGTTGTAATGTTGTTATATTATTGCATAAACCTATTTGTCACTGACTGAGTCTACCTTTCCTGTGTGTTGTAATGTTGTGTACGAAGAAGAAGATTCTACAGGCTTTTAATAAACCCATGCAAACTGCTTCACTGGCAAATGGCGAAGGAGCTGGGGTAGAATCTGATTCTGTCCTGACGAATTTGGTTCTGGCGGTTCAAGAGAAATCTCCCAGATGTGTTTCCCCTTTTTATTACAGGTAGCGGGCAAACGGAAGACAAGTGATTCCATTGGCTGGCTGGGTCAGTTTATGTTTACAAATATTTCTGTAAAACCACCACTATTTGCCCGATCTGTCGATCATACAAAACTCCGATAATTTATTCTTCCGGTGTTTCCCAACCGATTCCTTCCATCCAGGTCTCGTTTAAACCGGCCAATTGGGCGCTACCATTCTGACAAGCTAACCTTTTTCTGCTGAGGAATCCTCGATTTTGGCCTCAAAAAGTCTCCCAGCTGCTGCTTTTCGAGTGGCCAACTCTTCTTTGATGTCTCACTTTCGGTCTATAATAGCTCCGATGTATTTTAAGTGTTCGATCTGCTCCAGGACCTGTTCTCCCAGCTTAATCTGATGTCTTCTTTCTTCTCGTGATATCACCATGGATTTTGTTTTAGAGCTGCTTATGACCATCCCTCTCTTCTCCAGCTCTTCCTTCCAGACTTGCAGGTTGGATTGGAGATGTGCCTCTGTTTTAGCAATCAGGGCAACATCATCAGCAAATGCCAGCTCTGAAATACAGACCTGTCTCATCTTCCAGTACCCCACTGAATACTTTCTTCCTCTCTCCTTACATGCCTTGATGACATCGTCCATGAGGAGTATGAAAAGATAAGGTGACAGGATATCACCTTGTCTTACACAAGTGGAGGCCCTGAACTCTTCTGACTTACGGTTTGCTGTCCTCACATAATTTCTGCAAGACTTGTACAAGCTCTGTATAGCATGAATCAGAGGTGCTGGAATGTTCTTCCTTGCCAAACAGTCCCAAAGTTTGCTCCAGGTGACCCTGTCAAACGCCTTTTCCAGATCTATGAAACAAAGATGAATCTCACTCTTATACTCAAGGGCCTTTTCACTCAGCTGTCTGAGTGTGAAGATTAGGTCTTGAGTACTTCGGTTTTCTCGGAATCCGCACTGGACCTCATCCAGTTGTGGCTCACCTAGGCGTCGGAGTCTCTGCTCTAGGATTCTAGAGTAGATTTTACCAGGGACACTGAGAAGGGATATGCCTCTATGGTTTCCACATTGTCGATTGTCACCCTTTTTGAAAATTGGTGTTATGATGGCGATCTCCCAATCCTTTGGTATCGTCTTGTTGCACCACGCTGCCTGTAGGACCCTTAAGAGTAATAGGTCGCCTAATGCTCCCATGTACTTAACCATTTCTGGTGTTATACCATCATGGCCTGCTGCTTCGCCCCTCTTGATTTTCTCCAGTGCTGTCTTCAGTTCTTCCATCTTTATTTCATCTTCGCCATCATTGGTTTTCTCTTCTGTGGAAATGCTTACACTTACCCCAAATAATGGGTATACACAATCTCCTGCACAGATTAGAATGGACACACAGCACTTTAGGTTAGATGCTGTTTGAATCTCTTTGATCTGGGAAATTAGAGTTAATTCCTCTGACGGCGTGTATCTCTGCGAAATCACTACCTGAGAAAACTTGAGTTAAAGCCCTCTTATGACTGGTGAATCTGATTCCTAGGTTTCCAGTCTTTTTATATTAAAGTCCTGGCAGCTTAAGTTGTCAGACTTGTATTTAAATATGCGGGTTTACGCTTAAGTTGTCAGAGTTGCCCAAATACGTTGAACTGTCACTTATAAGTATGGAATACTAAGTTCAAAATCTCACTGGCTTCTGGTGAGTTGTTCACTGTACAATGCAATTTTTCTGTGTGTTCTGTGTCTGGGATTTCACTACATTATATTGTACAGTTTCCAGTTCAAATCAAGCTGGGTTTCCTCTGAATGTTCCAATCAAATTAATTGTAGATTCTGGCGAACCAATCCCTCTCTAGCACTAGAGGGGTCGGTTTGTTTATCAGTACTCATCCCACGTGTATTTGAAAAATATTAAATTTAATATACACGCTTGGCTCTTACAACAGTGATGTCATATCTTTACATAAGACTTCCGGGCGCATCTCTGCCCATCACAACATTGTGACCGTGTTTTTTCTGGCGTAATTACTCAGGGATGGTCGCTAGTCACCTGTGTTTCGCCAGACAAACAAATCTGGTTCTATTCAGCACTCCTGCCCAACACAAGCTTGGATAAACAAGCACCGTCGCTTGAAAAGATGGTCAGACCGATTATGCGATAAAATATTGTCGCTCACCGTCTAATAACCTGGTGTAACTTAACACGTCTTCGTGAAGCGTGAATGCGACACAATAAGATAAGAATTACTCCAATAGCAAATACTGCCATAGGGAGTGGCGTGTTAGAGACTTCACCATGCTATGACCAGCATAAAGAGTAAAATTAATGAAAGGACAAAATGAAATGCCAAATAACAAGTGAATAATGAAGAAATATGAAAAAAAGAAGTTTACGGCCGGAGGGCTGAATGTGTGAGATCACACAAAAGGACAGGGACAGACATTTCGTCACACTCCTATAGCTAGTTGATTTGAAGCACAGAAGTTAGCTAATAGTTCCCCATTCTCGTTCATCATACCTAATCCATGCTTTCCCATGATTTCTTCAAAGCCGGTGTTGTCTGTTCCTATTTTCGCGTTTAGGTCCCCCATATAAATTATGATGTCCTTTCTTTTCTTTTTATCCAAGACATTTTGTAGTCTTTTGTAAGTCTTCTTTCTCAGATTCTTCTTTATCATTTGTTTGTGGATAACATTGGATGATGTTTACATTTATTTTCTTTTTGGCTGATTTAAACCTTGCTGTTTTAATTCGGGGTCCCATTGCTTCCCATTCTATAAGTGCTTTATGTGCTTCCCTAGACAGCATGTCACGTAGGGTTTATATTCATTTAATTTCCTACATCTTCTTCCTATTCTTTCACATAAACTCTCTCTTTTAATATCTCTGTACTTTTTTTTTCCTGTGTTTTTTTCATCCATTCGTTTTGCGAATATTATTTACATATAATTCGCAAACTTTACCTGTTTCTTTCTCAAAACTGAGAATCGCGCTAGGACGATATTACGTAGATGTCAGGGCTGCAGGGCGTCAGAAGGCGTGATAAGTCGGTTCGCTGAACACAGGACGTAGCAAATCGTCTACATTCTCACCGAGCGCGCGAGCTTCTTCTCGGCATTAGTCCCGGTGAGGTGTGATACTTTACATCTGCACCGGTCAGTATCCAGACATTTGTCTGAAAAATCCCAAACTGACACGGCGCTCACTTGGGCCATGGTCAGCTGTAGTGTGAAAACTGCCCTACAATGGAGTCAGGCTGTCTGGGATTTGAAACTGACACGCGTACATCGTGGTCAGTAGGTGACAGTTACGACACGCGTTAAGCGGACGTAAATGTTGGGAGTAGGGGAGATAATTTCGCTTGGCGAAGTAAGTTTGGGCCCTTTGTCTGATTTTAAGATATTGGCCAAGTTTGAAACTTTAATTTCATTCTCGCTCATAGACTCCACAGTAGATAGGTCGCTCGAAAAAAACAGAATAGCTGTTAGCGAAGATCTCAGTTTGTTTCGGCAATTTGTCGAACTTCTAGACTTCCAGAAATATTTTCAGCATTTTTATTCTTAAGTTGTGCGACTACCTGTAATTCTGTGGTTGAGGTAATTAATATGATAGATATATAGATTTTGTGAGTGTTAAAGTGTTAAATCGCTTAATTCATTTTTAATCTATTTCTTTAGCGCAGAAGAGAAATAAAGTGGTAGGCTATTATATTTTCTAGGGAAGCATTCAGTGGAAAGCAGACTAAAAATTAAAATTTCTAGCTTATAACGGCAATTGTAGCTATTTATAAATTTAATTTAACTGCTAATACTCAGTCGAGTGTATTTTTCTAAACTAACGTATAAACTCTAGAATCCAGCCTCATGAATGGTGACGGAATACGCACGTGTTCCTAATTTATGAGGAATGCTGATTTTTAAATATAACTTACGTCACGGGAAGTTTAAATGATAAGCAAAGCTCTCTGCTTGCAAGTTTAAATGTAAGTTTTAACCAGTACAGATTCTGTTTATTATATTATATGTGTTATTTTTCCTCCACACAGTGAAAGTTTTGGGGTGACCCTAACTTTACCAGCACCTAGTAGTAGTTTCCATACTTGTGAAGAAATAGACAGTCCTTATTTTGAACCACGTGGGTTTTCTCAAGTAACACTGATCTGACGGTGCAAGTTAGACAGAAATACTAATATCCCTATAACGGGTTTTCAAAGACTGTAATGATAAATACTGGACCTTGGAGCCAGCACTTAATTTCTTCTAGAAACTCTATATAATTTGCTGCCTGGTGGCGTGAATATTAACAATCATTTCCCGACTAGATTATATCTTGTGGACAAATCTGTGGTGTGACTAAAGTGAATCCTATACTGAGGGAAGGCACCGACCTGACATTCATCATTTTTTAGAAACCTACGCTATTGACACTGTGCTCTGCTAACTCCCGCGCCTGGAATAATTGTTAGGTGACTTAATCAGACATTTGAACAAATTTGCATACCCAAGTAGTCGTTCCCGGAGACTCCAAGTTAAATACGTCTTTTGGAACTGGGGACTTCTTGGCAGAAGACTGCATTTTTTGAGTCTGTGTGAAAATCTAAAATCAATGTGTTCCAAGAGGCAGCAAGCAAAGTCGTGAGTACAAGTGTGAAAAGCCATGGCGGAATGAATGAGTGTACGCTGGTTTGAGTGATATTTTTCACTATTTTATCTTTGACACCCTGTTGCTGTCCTTATTTTTTTTTTTCAATCTGCATAATTTGTTGCTAAGGCTAGAGTTCTTGTGTTTTTGTCTTAGGTTAAATCAGATTTTTTTTTTTCAAACTCTGTGCATATAATTACGAGATAAAACAAAGAAAAACTCTTAGACTCAAACCCTATGTATCTGTGACTCTGGCGCCATCATCTGTTCTCTTAACGGGGCCGGGCTAAACCTAGAGTTAACACTATAACGGGGCTATCATCCTTGCAACATTTCCTTGATTTTTTATGACTATGTGTATATGTATTTTCCTTGATGTACTTTCTTTGATGTTGTGAGCCGATTTTTCCTGATAATAAAATCGCTCTTGAACTTAATAATCGTGTTTGGTCAGCTCGTTCTAGATAATATATATATATCATTGTTATAGTTTTCCCACGTCTGTGTGTTTACCTGTCGTCACGTGTATGTGCGTGCCTGTGAGTGATAGAAATATACGTAATATGTATATTGGTGTAGTCTGTCTGACGCTGTAACAACTGTTGTAGAAGATAGGTGAGAGAGAGAAGAATTCTTTTCGCTTTCAGAGACAGCCACTATATCAAATCTATCATCTCACGTGTGGGGAAATTCTATTACCTTTCACTAACTCTCACTGAGTCTATCACCTATTCAAACCTATTCAGAAGGGACCAAACCTAGTCTTAATTCTCCTATCGGAAATCTACGACAAATGAGGGCTCGTTTCCGGTCTTTGAACTTAGAATAGGAAGACGAGTACGACAAACGTGGACTCGTCTATCTGGATTTTGTATTTAAGATTCTGTATTCTGATATAGAGTAAGAGTGTGATGTCTTGTGAGTTGTGTATCTTTTTTAAAAAATAATTACCCCCTAGACTAGCGATCTGTTTACGGGCGTGCTGACCACACAAACTAATAAGTTTTTTTTTTTTCCACAGCATCTTTGAATAATATACATTTTGGTTACAGGTTGATTTTGTCGGGATATATGTTAACTGCTGATTGTAATACTAAATGCTGGTAAAGTGGTGAGTGTATAACATTCACTGGGTACTGAGGCAGAACGGCGTTTGAACTAAGTTAAGGAGTGTGTTTCGGACTTTTTGTCCAGATTAATTCCCTCCCTTACCCGATCTGACTTCAGGGGCGAACTTATAGTGGATTTTTAAAAATTAAGGGATTATTTTTCTCTTTAATTTTTGCAATATTCTTTTGCTTTTCCACTGTAGCAACTTATTTTTCAGTTGTAATCTTAACTACCATTTATTTGGCGTAGTCGTGTTTTGCATTGAGTGCTTTATTGCCGATAATAGCAGCGATAGTTAGATTTTATTTTGGAGGAGGTATCCCAGGGTTAAGGATATCATCTTTTGATTTTTGGAATTTTTTTCTCGTAAGTGGTAGGAACCAGGTTATTCTTTTTCCTATTTTCTATCTCCACGTGTCTCAGTCACTGACATAATATGGCCGAGAGGGCAAAGCTTAGACAACTTCTCAGGGACGAAGCGAGAGAGGAGGGACTGGAAGGAGACGAAGCGAAAGCTTTTGTCAGAGACGAACTTGAGAGATATGATGGCGGAGAGGAAAGAAGAAGCAGACCTTCTATTACAGCAGAAGAAAATGGACGAGGAAATGGAAATTCGCAGGATGCAGCATGAGGAAAGAGAGAAGGAGAGACAGCGTGAGGAGAAAGAGAAGGAGAGACAGCATGAGGAAAGAGAGAAGGAGAGACAGCATGAGTTGGCTCTTAAAACTCTAGAGTTCCAAAGTCGTGGTGCTGCCTCTACCTCCAGCAATGGAGAGTCTTCTCCTCATTCTTCCTTAACTGACCCTGCTAACACTCAATCTTTTCAACTAAATGCTATGTCTTTCACTCTTGAATCTTTTCCTTGTCCAAATGAGAAGATTGACACATGGTTAGAAAAATTTGAGAAAATTGCAACTCTGTACGGGTTAGAGAGGTCGCGTTGGAATATGAAACTTTCCCAGGCCCTAAAAGGTTCTGCTTATGATGTTTATTCTAAGCTGGAAAGTAGCCAACAAGACGACTACGATGTGTTGAAGAAAGCGTTACTGGAGCGCTTTGAAATGAACGCTCGCAAGTTTTTGCAACTGTTTCGCAACAGCCGGAAAGAGAATTCTGAAACTTTTCACCAGTTCTCATCTCGTCTTAAGGGATATCTAACAAAGTGCCTTGAGCTTTCGCAGCTCCCCTCTACCTATGAAGGTCTTGAGGAACTTGTTCTAACTGAACAAATAAAGAACACTTTGTCTGCTGATACCCGGAGATTTCTCGCTGAGCAGGGGGCAGAAAAACTTGAAGACATTTTGGAAAAGTCTGAGCGTTATCACAATGCGCTGGCTGAACTACCGGCCACAAAGCGGAAACCGACAGAGGAGCATTTTCGAAAACATAACCTAGAGCAATCTTCTCAGGCTTCTAACCAAAACAACCACAGAGAAACTGGACCTCAAAACCCCCCTCCTGAAAAATCCAAGTTCTACAAGAACAAGTACCCCAACCACCCCAAACAGTCTGATCAACCCGACCGCCCTACATGGCAGCGTAGCCAGAAAGGACAAGGTGGCAAAGGGAGAACCCCTGAGCACGGGACATATGATCAGACCGAGCACACCGAGCCGAAACGCATCGGATGCTTATTGACAGTCTCGCAAGGCGGAATTATTGACAGTGATTCCCAACCTGTTGGGGATAGACCCTCAACGCGAGGTATTGTTATTTTGAACGGTTCTCAAACTTCTTGCTTATTTGACACGGGGCTTTCTTACGATTGCATTGTTGCCAGAAACCTGGTTAAACCCGGTCAAGAGACAGGAGAGACCGTCAAACTTTGTGGAGTTCGTAAGAGTGATGCACCTACAGCGCTTCCCATCGCATTGGTGGAGATACACTCTGACTTTGTCAGAGGTGTGATCAAAGCGGCTGTTATGGATGATCCCATCTACCCAGTCATACTTGGCGGGAGATACGTGTGTATTGGGAAACCGGAAGAGCCGATTGTGGCAGCAGTAACTACAAGAGGGCAAACCAAGAAGGAACGGGAGCCTGCGCCAAATTTGTTACCTATGGAACTTAAAGAAGCGCAATACAAGGACCCTACTTTGGCACCCTGCTTTAGGAAACTGCCCATGGCTAAGGAACCCAAACAGCACGGGGACATTTTTTCTGAGGATGGCGTACTTTATCGGAGAACGGGCAAGCCTGACCAAGGTTACAACCAGCTCCTAGTACCGAAACAGTACAGAAGCCAAATCCTAGAAATGGGGCACTCTCTTCCCTTTAGCGGACATATGGGACAGAACGCCACAAACCAACGTATAACCACTCATTATTGGTGGCCAGGAGTAAATACTGATATTATCAGATATGTCAAATCCTGTGCCCAGTGCCAACGTGTGCCACCCAAGCAACGGGCACCCCCCAGTCCACATGGGTGAAATGCCAATAATGGGAACACCATTCGAACGGGTTGTGATCGACATTTTAGGGCCTTTCGAAAGGACTAAAAGAAGGAACAGGTTCATCATGACCTTAGTCGATACATGCACTTTATGGGCAGAAGCTATCCCGCTAACATGCGCAGATGCCAAGCATGTCGCAGAAGCCCTCGTGCAGATTTTCACTCGGTTGGGATTCCCTCAGCAAGTGTTGACGGATAATGGATCTCCATACCGAAACCTGTTGATGGATGAGATCGTTAAGATCTTGAGGACCCAGCACATCCACACTAAGCCATATACTCCGGCCGGAAATGGGCTCGTGGAACGTGCTAATGGAAACCTCACCATGATGCTAAGTAAGCTGGCACAAGTGAAACCTGAAGATTGGGATCTCTGTATTCCTGCAGCATTATTTGGCTACAGAGAATCTCCTCATACTTCCACAGGATTTCCGCCAGCTACACTCTTATTTGGCAGACCCATTAAGGGCCCGCTTGAAGCCTTACTTCAGTCTCTGACAGACGAGAAGGCGGATGAGACAGTCGTCTCAGCAAGTAAATATGTGTCGGTTTTAAAGGAAAGGTTGAAACTAGGGTGGGACCTAGCAACGACTAACTTTAAGCGAGCTCGCACAAAGCACGCTAACCGATACAGGAAAGTCGCGGAAGAGAGAGAACTGGAAGCAGGAGAGAAAGTTTTGGTGTTACTCCCTACTGAGAACAACCAACTGAAGATCGGATGGCAAGGGCCGTTTACCGTCCTGAAAAAGATTTCTAAGGCTAACTACCAGATCTCTATTGAAGGAAAGGAGAAGGTTTTCCATTTAAATCTCTTAAAGAGATACTTGGAAAAACCAGTGCCAACCTCCGACCATCTCCTGACGATCGCCAAAACTGACGAAGATGATGATAGTGGCAGGGATATTCCACCGCTATCACAGGAAATCTTTCAAAAATGTCAGAAGCGGCGACGCTCTTTCAAGCGCGCATGGGAGACATTCCGGGGGAAGGAAACTTTGAGGAGTGGACTTGAGTAGGAATTGGACAGAGATGGAGGGGGAAGATGAGAGGGAAGAAGACAGACACCCCGAAGCTACGGTTATAGGAAATTAAACTCCATAACGTAGACATGGAGTGCTTCCATATCTTAAAGGGGGGAGGCTCTGTCACGTAGGGTTTATATTCATTTAATTTCCTACATCTTCTTCCTATTCTTTCACCCGAAAATTCTCTCTTTTCATATCTCTGTACTTTTTTTTCCTGTATATTTTTCATCCATTCGTTTTGCGAATATTATTTTCATATAATTCGCAAACTTTACCTGTTTTCCTTCTCTTAAACTGAGAATCGCGCTAGGACGATATTACGTAGATGTCAGGGCTGCAGGGCGTCAGAAGGCGTGATAAGTCGGTTCGCTGAACACAGGACGTAGCAAATCGTCTACATTCTCACCGAGCGCGCGAGCTTCTTCTCGGCATTAGTCCCGGTGAGGTGTGATACTTTACATCTGCACCGGTCAGTATCCAGACATTTGGCTGGAAAATCCCAAACTGACACGGCGCTCACTTGGGCCATGGTCAGCTGTAGTGTGAAAACTGCCCTACAATGGAGTCAGGCTGTCTGGGATTTGAAACTGACACGCGTACATCGTGGTCAGTAGGTGACAGTTACGACACGCGTTAAGCGGACGTAAATGTTGGGAGTAGGGGAGATAATTTCGCTTGGCGAAGTAAGTTTGGGCCCTTTGTCTGATTTTAAGATATTGGCCAAGTTTGAAACTTTAATTTCATTCTCGCTCATAGACTCCACAGTAGATAGGTCGCTCGAAAAACAGAATAGCTGTTAGCGAAGATCTCAGTTTGTTTCGGCAATTTGTCGAACTTCTAGACTTCCAGAAATATTTTCAGCATTTTTATCCTTAAGTTGTGCGACTACCTGTAATTCTGTGGTTGAGGTAATTAATATGATAGATATATAGATTTTGTGAGTGTTAAAGTGTTAAATCGCTTAATTCATTTAAATCTATTTCTTTAGCGCAGAAGAGAAATAAAGTGGTAGGCTATTATATTTTCTAGGGAAGCATTCAGTGGAAAGCAGACTAAAAATTTAATTTCTAGCTTATAACGGCAATTGTAGCTATTTATGAATTTAATTTAACTGCTAATACTCAGTCGAGTGTATTTTTTCTAAACTAACGTATAAACTCTAGAATCCAGCCTCAGGAATGATGACGGGATACGCACGTGTTCCTAATTTATGAGGAATGCTGATTTTTAAATATAACTTACGTCACGGGAAGTTTAAATGATAAGCAAAGCTCTCTGCTTGCCAGTTTAAATGTAAGTTTTAACCAGTACAGATTCTGTTTATTATATTATATGTGTTATTTTTCCTCCACACAGTGAAAGTTTTGGGGTGACCCTAACTTTACCAGCACCTAGTAGTAGTTTCCATACTTGTGAAGAACTAGACAGTCCTTATTTTGAACCACGTGGGTTTTCTCAAGTAACACTGATCTGACGGTGCAAGTTAGACAGAAATACTAATATCCCTATAACGGGTTTTCAAAGACTGTAATGATAAATACTGGACCTTGGAGCCAGCACTTAATTTCTTCTAGAAACTCTATATAATTTGCTGCCTGGTGGCGTGAATATTAACAATCATTTCCCGACTAGATTATATCTTCTGGACAAATCTGTGGTGTGACTAAAGTGAATCCTATACTGAGGGAAGGCACCGACCTGACATTCATCATTTTTTTAGAAACCTAAGCTATTGACACTGTGCTCTGCTAACTCCCGCGCCTGGAATAATTGTTAGGTGACTTGATCAGACATTTGAACAAATTTGCATACCCAAGTAGTCGTTCCCGGAGACTCCAAGTTAAATACGTCTTTTGGAACTGGGGACTTCTTGGCAGAAGACTGCATTTTTTGAGTCTGTGTGAAAATCTAAAATCAATGTGTTCCAAGAGGCAGCAAGCAAAGTCGTGAGTACAAGTGTGAAAAGCCATGGCGGAATGAATGAGTGTACGCTGGTTTGAGTGATATTTTCCACTATTTTATCTTTGACACCCTGTTGCTGTCCTATTTGTGTTTTTTTCAATCTGCATAATTTGTTGCTAAGGCTAGAGTTCTTGTGTTTTTGTCTTAGGTTAAATCAGATTTTTTTTTTTCAAACTCTGTGCATATAATTACGAGATAAAACAAAGAAAAACTCTTAGACTCAAACCCTATGTATCTGTGACTCTGGCGCCATCATCTGTTCTCTTAACGGGGCCGGGCTAAACCTAGAGTTAACACTATAACGGGGCTATCATCCTTGCAACATTTCCTTGATTTTTATGACTATGTGTATATGTATTTTCCTTGATGTACTCTCTTTGATGTTGTGAGCCGATTTTTCCTGATAATAAAATCGCTCTTGAACTTAATAATCGTGTTTGGTCAGCTCGTTCTAGATAATATATATATCATTGTTATAGTTTTCCCACGTCTGTGTGTTTACCTGTCGTCACGTGGATGTGCGTGCCTGTGAGTGATAGAAATATACGTAATATGTATATTGGTGTAGTCTGTCTGACGCTGTAACAACTGTGGTAGAAGATAGGTGAGAGAGAGAAGAATTCTTTTCGCTTTCAGAGACAGCCACTATATCAAATCTATCATCTCACGTGTGGGGAAATTCTATTACCTTTCACTAACTCTCACTGAGTCTATCACCTATTCAAACCTATTCAGAAGGGACCAAACCTAGTCTTAATTCTCCTATCGGAAATCTACGACACAGCATTAGAGCCACCCCTTCACTGTGGTGGGCTCTTTCCTCCTCTTGTCCCGAGGACAACACCATTTCTCCTGTGATCAATGTCCTCCTCTCAATGCACTTCCACCGTGTCTCGCAGAGACCCAGGATCTCAATCCCGTAATATGTCATTTCTGCTGCTACCTGTGCAGTTATCCCTTGTTCACGTAGAGTGCAAACAATTCAGGTGCCAATCCTAGAGATTTTCCTAAGCCAATTAAAGGTTAGTCAGCAACCCAGACTCCTTTCGGCTTTCTCTAAGTTGCTTCATGCGCCTCCTTTCCTGAGGACCGTCTTCTGTCTTGGGCGGCTGAGTTGATTTATTTTCTGTATTTGACTTGTCCATGTTTGTTGAAGTTTTTGTGGTAAAAAGATTTTTATGGGATGGGGTAACCAGCCCCAAGCCCAACCTCCTTAGTCGCTTTTTACGACATGCATGGTAGGGTACAGTGTTACTATTCTTTGCTCCCTTTTCGGGCCCCGGTAACACACTGGTGATGTTTATGTTTTTAGTTTGTTATAATGTATTTTGTTTTATGAGTAATAAATATCCAAATTTGATCTGCAGTTTTATTCACGAACCTCACTTAATTTTCCAGTAGAATTTAATTGACTTTCACAGCTAGAAGTGTAGGCGAGACGGCACATGCCAAACCATTCGGTTTTTTTTAGCCTCGATCTTCCCCAACCTCTCTTTACTCAGTGAATTCTAGAACAAAAACTGCACTGTAAAGCTATAAGCAAGTTTTAGTCATCTGTGTCATATCCATCGTTATCTGCTTCTTTTTATAACGGTAATATAGCAGTAGTAAGAGCATCGATTGGCAAAGTGGTTAGGGTGCTTGCATCTCGCGGCAAAGCTACCGAGTTCCGGGTTCAAAACTTGATAACGCCACACCTAAATCTACCAGATAGTAACGGGGTACCTGGTTCTGTTCATGAGTTAGGGCAAAGAAAGGTAGCAAGGAAGGAAACGGGTCACCCCTCCTCATAAAGCTGGACCTTGTGGAGTGAAATCTTCTTTGGGATTTTCAGACGTCAACTTGACATCGGTTAAAGAAAGCAATGGTCAGCTTGAAGTTCTTGATATCTCCACAGAGTTAGTTCCGGAATGGTACCGCTGACGGCCATATGTGTTTTCTCTGTTCCTCGCGTGTTGAGCACCTTTGCCGCATATGCTCAGCTGTCATCTTTTTCGGGGCCAGTTATACTCATCAGTAATTCCTATCTTTAGCTGGTACGATAATGATATATATTCTGTTGTGACCTGCGGAGTCCGAAGATTCACTTCTGCTGAGTTGTTAATACGAGTCATTTTTCTGTTACAATGAAGTCTCTAACACTTCACTTCCCTATGGCAGTATCTGTAATGGGACTACATTTTTATTAATATGAAACAAATATAAAGGTATGTTATCAGGCACTCGCAGGAAATAAAGAAGTAGAACACCAGACAACAGAAAAACAACAGACATGAGTGGCTTACCCAGGATTTGAACACTGGACCTTCCGTGCGACAACCCCGCCTAGCCATGCAAGCGAATCACACTATCCGCTCTGCCATCTACGCATCATCAAAAAATGATGTTTCAATGGCAGGTCAATAGTGCGAACCACAATACACGACACCAGAAGTCCTCCATGGGCAGTTCAGCCTATTATGACGCAATCACTTCTGTTGTATTTCTATCAAGCAGTATAGGCCGAATCCAACAAGACCCTTAGGACCTTAATACTGTGTCCAGTAAATGATAGTAGACTAGAACAGTGAGAACAGGATAGTGGGTAGGTTTGGTATTGTACAAACATTTATTACAAATAAGGGAGGGAAACCTGAGGCCTGTAAACAGTAAATTAATATGAAACAAATATAAAGGTATGTTATCAGGTGTAGTGAAATTGACAGAGATACAACGGTAAAATTCCTCCAAGGATAACATTTAAGGATAAAAACATAATGCGTAGGCTGCTGATGTACATGATCGCCTAGACCGCGGGTCATCATCCCCATAAAATTGACTTGCTAGACCGGAGGGGAACGGAGGATCAAAAAGGAAAAAAAAAAATATGACTGGAAAGGCTAAAGAGACGCAATTGGGGGGGGGAAATGGATGAAAGTAAAAAAAAATTCAAGTCCCCCAAATTGACACGAGGTACGGAATTGGACGTTTTGCGATACCAAGCGCTTGATTTGAATTTGAGCGGAAGAACGCAGATGTCTGAAAAAATTACAAAAAATTAAAAAGTAAATTTTTCTTAATATTAATGTTAGGAATATAAAAATTAGCTGGCCAGATGGCCTATTCTGAGCAGTGAACGAATAGGGTCTTAATTTTACAGACGGATAGATAATATTGAAAATAATGACAAAAGACAGTGTAGTTTACATCAGCCACAGACTGCATTGAATCTAACATATCGTTATTTGCACACAAAAACACGACCTTGGACACAGATGTTCAAATTTACTTGGCATAGAAGTGAAGGGACATTGGTGGTAGCTGTGTCTAAATATAACTTTTTACAACAAAAATTTGAAGGGGAGAGAACGGTTGGGTCAAAAATCGAGCACAATTTTGTAGAAACACAAGTAGAGACGGACAAACTAACAGATAACCATCCATACGTGACTGAAGCTTGACTGAAATGACTTTAGTGAGGAAATTTGAAATTAAAAATAAACCTCGGCAGTGATTGGCCACAGACAATCATATTATTAGCGCTTAGAGCGCATTTGGGGTCATTCTTCAATAATTGTTCAGTGTTAGACACAGATTTTAAAGTGTGGTGTTTTCCCATATGAAAGACAGTGAGTTAAATTTAGGGACGCCATCCTATAGCCAGCAGCTCAGCTGAGTTTTGCTAGCACTTCTGTGTTAATTATTCATAATCTGGTAAGATTGAAATTATTTCTTTATATATTTTGAATATTGTTTCATGTTCGAGTGATTTGATACTGCCATATCATAATCTAGCCTTACAAACAAGTAGGGATTTTGCTCTAGACCCCCCGCCCAAGTCAGGGTCTAGGGACTAACAATGTACCTAAACACCAGCAAGGATTATGCAAGACAGATCAAGAGTTGAGAATAAGGAAACATATTACCTATCCTCTTTTAGGGTAGAAAACTAATAATTATTTTTCAGAATCTATAGTCTGGGAGGATCTATCGGATGTAAACCCACCATGGTAACTGTGCTGTTTGGTCAGAGAGATCTGACCTGTCTGTATAATGTGGTTGTTGTGTCAGTGTGGTGTCCAGACGTGGGTAGAGAATAGATTTTGACACATGGCCCATACTTTGATTGCAGAGCTGCGAGTTTCTGTCGTCTACGAAGCAGTATCTACTCGGGTGGTGATTTACACAAGTGTATCTGTGCAGTCCTTGTGACAGAGACCACCATTATTGCCCGCCAGCACGGAGAGGTGGGACCACCTGATTTCAGCACCAGAGCTACGAATACCAGATGAGTGAGCCTCTGGTCTGCTGGATATTCACCAACCCCATTAAGTTGCAGATACCCCATAAAAATTCCCACCATTTTCTGGACACTGTGTAGTAAATATAGACAGGTGTGATGAGACCACCCCAACAGCACAGACAATAAATATCCTCCTTAGTAGCTGACTACCAGAACATTTTAATAAAACTAACTATTCTAGTACTTAAATATGTATACTTTTGCATTTATTATGTAACATTCCATGCATAATTTTCATAAATTTTAAATCCTTCTTTTAAAACAAGTTCTGGTCAAAATAAAACTTGATCCAGAACAAATAAATGTAATATAATTATATCAAAAACTTTACACACGTGAGTTAGTTCAGTGTATTGTAACACTTGTTAATCTTATTAGTCTTGTTAAATATCTATGGGTATATTTATAACTATCACACCACAGTACACATCATAACCCTAGACACTTTACGCAGCTACATTCATAAAAAAAAAATTAAATGTGAGGTCGTAGTGGTAGCAAGAAAGGCCTTCTGACAATTCTCAATTACATTTTATCTCAGGAGCCTTCACAGCTGGCCTCATACAATTTACATGTAGTACCATCATCATCATACAATACCATCAATACCACTACATCAGGCACTCGCAGGAAATAAAGAAGTAGAACACCAGACAACAGAAAAACAACAGACATGAGTGGCTTACCCAGGATTTGAACACTGGACCTTCCGTGCGACAACCCCGCCTAGCCATGCAAGCGAATCACACTATCCGCTCTGCCATCTACGCATCATCAAAAAATGATGTTTCAATTTACATTTTTATTACTTACTACTTTCTTAGTCGTTCCTCCTCCATTTTAGGGTGTGGTGTTTTGCCAGAGAGAGTGTCATGCTGTCTTATCGGCTGTCTTTTTTTTTGGCATGGTTCCAGTCAGTGATTGTCTGAAGCCCTCCCGGCGAACTCTGGCTCGTCCTGGAAGTCTGGATCTATGGCTCTTGGTTTCTCATTTTGTCGCGGTATCCGATCTTCTTCCAGTCTGCAGACTTGGTCAAACCATCGTAACTGGGACTTTTTCAGTCGGGTCCTTGTGGGCTGGGTTTGGAGGCCATGACGTATTGTCCAGTTGCTAACCAAGTCCCTTATTGTTATTTTGACTACTTTCCTCAGATACCTCATGTCTGCTACCTTTTACTGACAGTAGTATTTGCCGCTAACAAACTCTTGTCTTTTATAACTGTATACAGGAACGTACTTGACGCAACCGAAAGAATTTTGGTGACCTGACAACGCACAAGGAAGTTAACACAAATATTCACACATAGCGACAACTGTGATGTTAGTTCGCTCTTTGTATTCGAAAGTTTGCAGTTTACGCATTCACTTACGGGTCACTGGCAAAATATTTGGTTCATATTATGAATTGTTGATGAGACCAAACGAATGGTGATTTAATATTTCAAAAGCTGAATACGTTTAAATGACTACTTCTAGCATTCATTTCTCGTTCAGTACAAGAGATATTCATCGTTACCAGACAGAAATAACTAGGGCGGTGTTCTTAATTTTATTTTTGCAGGGGTACTACCTGGAGGGCCGGCCATGATTGCCATGGTAACAATTTACGATTATCGTAGGCTAAGAAATGTGTCTGCCCTTTGTGTGTATAATAATAATAATAAATTCTTTAAGCACCAAACACGGCGCATAAGGCAGAAACCAGTGCTCTCCAGGTTGTTCGTTGTGACGCCACTCCTCTTAGCTCTTGCACATTATTTTTTTTTTTTATTATTGTTCTTCTGAGGTGGTCTTCCTTTTTTCCTCTTACCCAAGTGAGCGCCTGTAGTGGTATTCTGTTGTTTTGCATTCGTAGGACATGACCGATATATGACCATCGTCTTTTCCTTATATAGTCGGAGACATATTTCTGCCTAGAGTCTTCTCTTATTTGTCGATTAGTCTTGAATTCTTTCCAACTGATGTTCATGAGTTTTCTAAGACATTTGTTCTCGAATGTATTCAGCTTGTGTGTATGTATGTACTGTATCTTCTTCTTCCTCTTTCTACACTCTCAGACGTCTACTTGACTATTTTCAAAGAAAGTTGTCGTCAGCTTCAGGTTTTTAGCAGGTCCATAGAGTTTTTTTTTTCCGAAAATGGTACTGATGACGGCCATATGTGCTTTCTATGTACCTCATATGTTGGGCATCTTTGAAGCAGATGTTTAACAGTAATTTTATCAGTGCCACAGTTACACTCATCTGTAGTTGCTATCTTTAACTTGTTGAACAGATTCAACAGATGGTATGTCAGTCTTTTGTGGCCCTTGCGGAGTCTGAAGATTATCACTTCTTTTCATCTGCTGAGCTGGTAATATGGTGTGTGTCCTGGATGCATCTCATTTGTTCTTGTATCTGGTTCTGATAAAACTCTTTGCTTCTTCGAAATGTATGTACGTACTGTATAAACATCATCATCATGTTCCTTATGTAACATGTAACTACCACTGCAGGTGGTCCCTTTGCAGGAAGTCTGCATCAAAAAGTCCATGTTCTTGCAGAGAAAGTTTATGTGGCAATTTGTTTTACATTATGAGGTTGCTAGCCATATGCACAACCTCATATGATCCGCCTTGTACGACAATGTCTGACAGTGCAGTTGTCCTATTTTTTCTTTGTGTCTTCAGAGACCCCCGGGAACTACGGGGGAGGGGGGGGGGGGGGGGCTACATTTTACTAGTGAAAAAAAGTTTCTCTTAAAGTTGTAAAGTAAACAAAAATATAATCATTATTATTATGTAGGTAGACTAAAGATTTGCTTTTTGTTTCTCTTACTAAACATTCATCTATGATTAGATGGTGTGAAATAACAATACAAGATAGTTACGCTCAAAAAGCACCATGTCACTCACGCACAAAGTCAGAGCACATCGTTTCTGGGAATCACCTACGTTTTTGTTTTTTTATATTGCGGCTGCTCCATTGTAAAGCGCTCTACTGACTTAATACGGGGCCCACGCTAATATAGGCCCAATTATTCTCCCCACTGTCCGAGCTACATAAATATTCACCATACGTTGTTGTTTGCGTTCGCGTGACCATTTCTCACTTTTAATTGCTGGTCTTTTTTTCACCTACGTTGTGTCGTAGTTTACAGCTGAGCTGCGATATCTGTACCTTTCGGCCCAACACATCTGATTTCAGCACGCAATTTTTACGGGTTTGATTTCCCTGCCCCCGCACGCATATATATGTGTGCTTTACCTCTACGTAACTTCGGACTAGCCCCTCTCCCACCGGAACTTAATAGCGCGGTGTCTCCAGGCTTAAATGTGTTTTCGCCGCATTTCCAGTAAAAGAACCCCCAAGTTAGCTTAATACAATTCACTTAATTCATGTACAGTATAAGATAGAACGTGAGCTTTTCTTTAAAGTGAAGTTAACTTACCTTAAAATATACTGTTCAAAAAAAGAAACGCATAGCTACTAAAGGCACACACAAAGCCATAATTTTGACATTCAATAACTTTTTAATTTACTGAGTTAATTGTTCAACTTGCATACAAGAATACCTTAGGGTTCAACCAATCAATTGACAGTTGTTTTGCATCTGGGTCACGAGAATTTTTTGGCGTACGGGCTTTCCCGTTAGTATGGTGTGTGGCCTCCTCTTGCATCGATCAGCGACTGGCATCTCCTGGGCATGGATGCGATCAGACGTCTGATGTTAGCCTGCGGGATGGCTGCCCACTCTTCCTGGAGTGCCTGGAACAGATCACGACGATTGGCTGGAGCAACGTCTCGGCGACAAACACGTCTATGCAGCTCATCCCACAGGTGCTCAATGGGACTCATGTCTGGAGACAGGGATGGCCAGGGAAGGGTGAGAATGTTGTTGGCAGTCAGGAACTGCGTGATCAACCGTGCACAATGGGGTCCGGCGTTGTCCTGTTGAAACACAGACATTTGGGCAGCCAAAAGTGGAAGGACATGGGGTCGAAGAATTTCATTGACGTATCGTTGCGCACTAAAGTCTCCCTCAATGTGCACCAATTGACTCCTTCCGTTGTAACTGATCATTCCCCACACCATTGCACCTCCATCACCGTGCGGCGGAGCTTCATCAACGCAATTTTGGGCAAAACGTTCATTTCGCCTACGGTAGACCCTACGCCGTCTATCATGACGCTCCAACAAGAAGAAAGATTCGTCACTAAACCAGACACGTCTCCATTGATTGTCAGCTGCCCAGGGACGATGCTGGTTGGCTCAAAGAAGTCGACTTTGGCGATGGCGGCGCGTAAGGACCGGTCCTCGGTTAGGTCGTTGTGCCCAAAGTCCAGCGTCATGCAAATCTATTCCGGACAGTTTGATCAGACGCATGACGTCCTGCAGGCAATGACTGGGCAGTTGAGGAAGCTGTTGTAAACCTGTCTCTGAGGTGACGAAGCCGAATAAAGCGATCCTCCGCTGCTGTTGTCACTTTGGGTCGTCCACTGCGATGCCGGTCTTCAACTAAGCCAGTGGCTTGGAACCGGTGCCAAAGTCGACTGATGGTACTCTGATGCACGTTTAGATGCCTGGCAACCTGACTTTGACTTTTGCCTGCATGCAGTCGGCCAATAGCAATGTTCCTTAAATTTATCGATAGAGACGCCATAAATGTCTGCTTGAAAATGAACGGATTTTGTGTGTGTGTAGCGTTATCCTTTTATAGGGTTTCAGTTGCGTAGTCAGTGAATAGTGTTCACCCCAAATTTTGTTGCTTTCACGTGCGCGCATCATGAGCTGTGGTCAAAAATTGCGTCATAAACACTATTGACCACTGCGTTGTAACGATTACAAAAACGAACGCAATTCAGGTCAACACTTGCATTTGACACGGTAAAGAACATTTGAGGCTGGTTTTTATATACCCTAGCACCAAATTTTACTTGCAAACTCATAAAAACGCGCCCTCGGATAACTATGCGTTTCTTTTTTTGAACAGTATATTTAGCTTTATTTTTCCACAGCTCTGATGATGGGATAGCAGGAAGATCGTGAGACAGAGATAAAAGTTACATATAGGCTGGATTTATTTCAAATTCAAGATACTCAGAAACCAGAAAACAGACATGATTTTATCTTTGTAGACCTTTAGAGAGCTCAGTGTTTTTAAAGTAGATTCCTAAAGCTACTGTGTTGCCTACCACTGGTTTAGAATCTAAAGGATATCGCCGTTAGCTGCTAAATATTTTACTTAAAACTAAGCACATGAAAATGCACTATTTTTATGCAACGCTAGAGGTGCCCCCTGATACCTCTCGAGATATCCCATGAGGTACACGCACCCCAGGTTGAGTACCACTGAACTACGTCATTCATAGCGACTGAGCGTGCGTAATTGATCAGCCATAAAATGTGTGTTTCATTATTCAAGAGTCAGCGCACTTTTGTCGGTCATTGCTAATAGGTTATTATAAACACGAAGGTTGGTTTTGGTTTCAAACGCTCAGGTTTTTTTTTACATGTTTAAAGTAATTTCCAAGAAGAGCTTTGCTCCATATTCTATTTTGTTATTTATCCTGTACCATAGCTCTTCCACTTTCAGGTAAAACAAGTCCAGTGTTGTCATGTTTTACCTCGTATTATTTCGCGCCATTTTGAAATTACGCGCCTCTTATATGTAGTTTTCATCACGTTCAGAATTTGCTTGGTATAAAAGTCTGAAGTCTGCATTTGAACGGGAAGAAAACATCGCACCAGCTTTTCGGGAAAATATAGAAACGGTGCACATTGCACTGTGCTTTGAGTGACAGTTATCTTGCATATCCATTAAAAGAACACACATGTCTTACAATATTTGTGTGGGGCATTGGTTACTGTCTTAGAAACATTCGGACTAGCTGTCTAGAAAATACGGAAACGGCGACTATTGCACTGTGCTTTGAATGAAAGTTTCTTGCACACGCATTAGAAGTATCCCCCACAGTGGTTAATAATCTTTCCCATTCGGATTTCACAGATCTCTGCTCAAGTAGCCCGACAAGGAATTGACGGAGATGCTTAATAATTTATTTTCATAATCACAAAGCCAACCAGAACGTTCTTTTTTTAATCTTTAAATTATGTTAAAACTAAAGACAGAGGTCTGCATTTTTTTTTTTACTTTTTTAACCATAGGCAGTAATAAAGGTTGACAGGGTTTTAATCCACACATCAGTTTAGAACCAAGCGATATAGCCTTCCTGTTATCTTGAGACGTCGCGAGTTTTCGGTTTTGCCATGACAGTTAACAAAACACAAGGGCAATCATTTGATCATTTAGGTGTATAACTAACAGAAGCAGTCTTTGCTCATGGTCAGCTTTGTGTAACGCACACGCATGGAAGAAACCCTGGCAAGTACATTTTCAGGACACATGCTATCAAGGCAAAAAATATTAAAGATAACCGTACATTTGCACCAGGGCTGTCGTGGAGTCGGTCATTTTTTAGTGGAGTGGGAGTCTATAAAAATTGTCCCGACTCCGAATTTTACGAGACTTTGGTCAAGGCAGATCCACGTTTGATCCATGCAAGAGTGGGAGGCGCTTAAAAATTTTGAAATAACATTTTAAAGTAGTAGAACTCCTAAAATTGCCTTCGTGTTAAAGTACATTCATTTTTACGTAATGTATGAACATTTCAACTGCTTCTGATCATAAATAAAGTTTTCATCACAACTGGAAATTTGTTGGCACATTTAGAAAAAGCACACAAGAAATGGAAATAAACTATATACACCGTCAATTTTCCCGTCATTGTTAAATTTAAACTATTTTGTCTCCTGGTGTTTGGCAAAGACGTCATTTGTATGCAGGTGTGGATGATTTGTTATTTTGTATTTCTGTATGAGTGAATGAATAGTTTAAAACGTAGTCTACGAAAGCCACGTATTCATTTATTCACACATTTACCATATTTATTTATACATATAACACCACATAAGTGCATAATTTTATACCAAATCACTAGTTTAATCAACTGTAGTCGGAGTCGGACTACTAAAATTTCAGGAATCGGAAAATTTTTTGGCCGACTCCACAACTCTGATTTGCACACACACAAAAATGTCACGATTACAGAGCTGTTAAGGAATTAGTCACGTAACACTCTATGTACCTGTTCCCACTTCTCAGTCGTCTAAATGTGCTACAGATGCTGAAAGTTTAAAATGTGGGCTTCAAATATTCTTCCGTCATTGTTTTGACGGGAATACGAGCTCATAAGAAATAAAAAAAAATTTTCGAACGCGTATAAATGAAAATGAGACAGCAACAATGAGTGTTACTTGCAATCAATCTCTTGTTTAACTGTGATCTCAAGTAACGCAAGCCAGGCGACTTCCAATCAATCTCTTGTTTAACTGTGATCTCAAATAACGCAAGCCAGGCGACTTCCAATCAATCTCTTGTTTAACTGTGATCTCAAGTAACGCAAGCCAGGCGACTTTCAATTAATCTCTTGTTTAACTGTGATCTCAAGTAACGCGAGCCAGGCGACTTCCATCAATCTCTTGTTTAACTGTGATCTCAAGTAACGCGAGCCAGGCGACTTCCATCAATCTCTTGTTTAACTGTGATCTCAAGTAACGCGAGCCAGGCGACTTCCATCAATCTCTTGTTTAACTGTGATCTCAAGTAACGCGAGCCAGGCGACTTCCATCAATCTCTTGTTTAACTGTGATCTCAAGTAACGCAAGCCAGGCGACTTCCAATCAATCTCTTGTTTAACTGTGATCTCAAGTAACGCAAGCCAGGCGACTTCCAATCAATCTCTTGTTTAACTGTGATCTCAAGTAACGCAAGCCAGGCGAGACAAGATTAATGTAGTCCCTCAGCAGATCCTTTTGTAGGGAATGAAGTGTTAGAGACTTCACTAAATTAAGTATCAACTTTAAGAGATGGGATAACAGGTTCCCTGGCCTGCTTGGCTGCCTTTGCCTTCCCTAACTGAAGAGCAGAGTCGGGCACTCATTTACAGTTGTGTATATTAGAGAAAGATTTCTTAAGATTGTAGGGAGTGTCGTAATTTTTGATGTGATAGGTCTTAGACATTTATGGTCCCGTCCGAGCAGAGGTGATAGTGATAACTCTGTGAGAATAAGGGGTAAGAAATAGATTGTGGTTTCACGAGGGTGATAAAGTAAGAGGAAGGACAGTCTCTGAATCGAGTCTCTAATCCAGCCTATCTTACGACATTAATTTAACTGCAGACGCACTTACTCTATGCTAAACAATTTTTGCAATTTACCCTACACTCATGTACACACACCAATTTGGTGCTACAAATGCACAAACGTGAATACAAACTACGTATAACATATAATGGGACAATGGGTTTGACCAACCCGGTAATTAAGGTTTATTATGTTTATTATCATTTAAACAAAAGGCACAACATCGATCATGTTGCATTTATAAAGCATAGTTACAGACAAGGTGGGGAAAAAAATAGTATCTCAATAGGCCCTCCCCTCTATTGTAAAGGGAAAAAAACAACCCAAAGAAAATTACTATCAGGGGTAATTAACCCACAGAGAGATTCAATTTTAACAATGGGATATGCAATAATCAGTAAGAGTATAGGAACAGGTTCTTAATTATTAATCTATCCCGTGACTAAGCAGGTTGGGGGGAGGGTGGGGATGGGGGAGGGGGTGGGGGAAGACAAAAACACAGAAAAAGAAATTGAGTATACTGATGTTAGCAAAACAAATAAAATTAAGGTTATCTAACTTCGTTCATTCAATGCACGCATAAACATTAATAACACATAAGGAAGGTACGGGGTTCGAACCCTGGGTAAGCCACTCACGTCTGTTGTTTTCCTGTTGTCTAGTGTTCTACTTCTTTATTTCTTACGAGTGCCTGAAAACACCTTTATGTGTGTCTAATATTTATTTAATGCACGCATACAATGGCCCACTTTCATCTGCACTTGCATTCCATGGAATAAAAAAACTCTAGCAAGTACTAAAACAATTATAGTCTTTAGTTTTTGTCTATTTCAGCCCCAGACTACCGGGTTTGCTGACGGCTATTTTTCCGTAGTCGCTGAAATCGAGGCGTTATTTTTTTTCCAAGATATTCCTCTTTTCACTGCAGTTAGTGTTTGGAATAAGGGTTCTAGGGGGTGGCACTGTCCTCAGGAGTTAATATATAGATATATTGGTCCGGTGGGTCTCGCCGCAGGTGGCTAAGACACTATGGCGTGATGAACAAAAGAACTTTAGGAAAATGATATTCCTCGGCTGTTCAATGAGTGATGGCAGAGTATGACCAGTGAGTTTTCCTTTAGGTGGTTAATCCAGTAGGAAAAAACGTTTACTGTCATGTGTAAAAATATATGATATAAATTCTGCCACAGCAGATCAGTAATATTTATGGAATGGCTTCTGGCAATTGTTCTTCTACAGTTATACTTTAAAATGGCTTATTGTTAAAGTTCTTGGTTTTACTCATCTCATGGATGGAGAGGGGACCACATAGGGGTCACAACACGAATAGTTAGTCACAATAATTGCTGGATGGTGTAAGAACCAAAGTCAGTAAGACCATAAGAAACGCTAGGACGCAGGTATGACCAGCCTATATGTAAAAAATATATAAACATGAAATCATAATATAAATCATATCCTGACACGCGTTATTTTAGGTAAGACTATTTTAACAACTCCGGTATTTAGTTATATATATATTTTTTTTTAAACCCGCGAGTGCCTAGTTTATCTTAACGGTTTTACCCGAGATATGTACACTAGTAGATTAGAAAATTACACACGTATGAATAGAATTAAATTGTGTTACATCAATTATCAATCGCCTAGTGGCTATTAATTAATTTAACGTATCTCTTACTTGGGAAATCGCGAGTGATTAATATCAATTTTTACGTTTATAGCCGGTAAAATTAGCTATATGTTTATTTAATACGTTTAAATTAACACAAAATCCCAGTGAAATATAATGAACTTTAACACATTAAAACACTTAGTGGCTAATAACTATATATTACCGCAAATCAAGAAACTGAAATAAATCTCCACGTATTTCTATAGGAAATCCAGATAAACAAGACTCCAAAAATGCGCGCTAGACCATTCAAGAATCCCGATAGCAAACTGACAAACTGAATTTGGAGAGATGACTATATAAATAAAATGAGAAAGAAATCGTTAGCTAGTGTGATTTTTCACGTGTCTGTCCGTTTATTGCGGTCGATTTTCTAAATGAAAGGATTTCATCGCACTATCCCCGACCAGAGAGACTTTTTGCTCGTGGCCAGTCGTCTTTTGATCTCGGTTCATTGGGGATTTCTTTCCCGTGTACGGGTTTCTGTCTGCTCAGTTACTTGGTGCTAATCTATAACAAAAGGTTTTCAGATCTTCGACGAACATGCCGGGCGTGAGTAATCTGACAGCCAGCAATACGCCCTAGCTCGCCCCCTTACGAAGAAATGACAGTTTATGAATCACAATATCTGCTTGTATTTCGCGTGAAAAACCCAGGTAGGCGTGGCTAACTAGAAACAAAACAGATTAGCGAAAGGCATGACTGTTTGCGCGATAACTTTGAGCGTGCTAATCAAAGAAACACGTGGGAAAGACGTTGAGCAATATAGATTGACAAAGAAAGAGGGGTGCAGGTGAGATTAAAATGCATTCGATCGTAGGGGGCTCAATTTTCATCTGTCACAGGGAGCAAGAGTCTTGTAATTGCCCACTGATTGCCAATAATCAATACTATCCAATCAGCTCACCAAGAAGCAAAGGCGATAAGCAAACTCATGCAAATTTCTTCTGTCGTATGCAGGGCTGGATTAACCATTAAACAAAATAAGCATGTGCTAAGGGCACCAAGGGAAGGGGGCACGACTGAGTTTTTCCCCTAGCTATTATGCCCCTAACTCTCAACTCTTTCACTGCCACACTTGACTTTAGTCGGTTTATTTGGTTGTAATTGTCTTTATTGGCCGTGTTTCCCTAGTTATAAGTAAATAATTTGCTTATGTTGCTTACTGCTATTTAGTGTTAAATACAATATATATATATATATATATATATATATATATATATATATATATAATATATATATATATATATATATATATATATATATATATATATATATATATATATATATATATATATATATTATATATATATATATATATATATATAATATATATATATATATATATATATATATATATACTGAAGCACATTAAAAACGCACTACTATTATATATACTGATGCCGAGAAGCTGGGAAAAAAAAGTGTGGGAATGGATTTCCCTCGTGTTTGTCATGAGGTAGAGAGCGAAAGGCTGCTGGAATGGAAAGTGCATGATTCAACCCACGGGTTTGTGTTCAGACTACATGAAAACAATGAAAGTTACACATGCAACACGATTCCCAACAGCTATGACCCTGAAAATGTGTACTCGTTGTGGCAGTATACTCGGTATAAAAAGGCCGTTGAGACAAAACACCCAGTACATGTGCTTGAAATGCCACGACTATCTGAAAACGGCCGCCAACGAGCCATTGGTATGATGGAGACCGGAATGAGCTCGCGGGCCATTGCCAGAAGGATGAATTGCCACCACAGCACTATTGTACGTCTCAATGAACGTTACGGAACCACTGGCAGTGCCCGGGATAGACTTAGGAGTGGCCAACCACGAGTTACTACCCCTGCGCAAGATCGTCATATTGTGCTGAGTCACCTAAGGAATCGTTCTCTCCCGGCAAGTCAAATAGCAAGAGCAATAGTGGGTAGACGTGGGCAAGTCTCTCGAATGACAGTCATACGACGACTCAGAGATACAGGCCTTACTGCAAGACGACCTTATGTTGGGCCAAACTTGACTCACAGACATCGTCAGCAGCGCCTGCAATGGGCAGAGCAACATGTCAGATGGACTAGACTGCAGTGGAATGCTGTCCTATTCACAGACGAGAGCAGATTCAACATATCCTTTGCTGATGGACGTATGCGGATTTGGCGACGGTGTGGAGAGCGTTTTGCAGATTGCTGTGTTCGTCAGCACAACCAATTTGGAGGTGGCAGTATTCACATTTGGGGAGGATTCAGTTTTCACCATCGCTTGCCTCTTCACGTCTTCCGTGGAAATGTTAATGCTGTGACATATCGAGATGAGGTTATGGATGCATTGGTTGCTCCTGCGTTCATAAATTATCCAGACTTGCAGTTTCTCCAGCAGGATAACGCACGTGCGCACACCACATGCATTACGCAGCAATATCTACAGCAGCAGAACATTGTGACAATTGATTGGCCTGCCCTATCACCAGACATGTCCCCTATATAACATCTGTGGGACGAGCTTGGACGCAGAGTCTACAGGCAAGGTTCTCTAGCTAATCTGCAACAGCTCGAAGCTGCTCTTACACGTGAATGGGACTTGATTCCCCGGAATTTCCTTCAGAGACTTGTGCGTTCTATGCGGAGCCGCTGCCAAGCTTGTTTGCAAGCACACGGTGGACATACCAGATACTGAGGATAGTGTGAATGCATTTTTTTATTGGTTGCATTTTTGGTTTTTTCCCTTGCCTGCACAGAATGCAATGAATTTCATAACAATCAAATGTACAAATTAATGACCAGCATGGATTCATAGGAAAATGAATAAAGATTCCAAATATGTAAACTTGTAAACACTTATATTTACATTTCACACGCTGTTCCTGGATTATACAGGTGGTGCGTTTTAATGTGCTTCAGTATATATATTGTAGTGAGATATCTGTGATACACTCGCCCAATTATAATTAGATTACCGCATTTTGAATTGTTCTTCAATACGCCAAGATAGATTTTCTACACACCCCGCCACATTGCCCTACCCTGCTCATATTTCTTCAAAAGTCCAATTCTAGGGACGTAAAGTTACCGTTTATAACCCGCCACTATAGAAATTTGAAAATTGTCAAGGTCGATCAAATCTAATGCAAAATAGTGGACACTACCTGAATTTTTTTTAACTAACGATAGGCAAACGATCGATGCAGATGCGAATATATAAACACAAAGCGATGAAGTCACTTTCGCAAAAACACTCACACACTGCAGCCCGCGTTTCCTGCCTCTAGTTTTTTTTTTCTGACGAAATCCGAAAAAAAGCGTGTAAAACCAAGCTTGTTGATGCATTGCTTGGTCTTCAAAGGACAGAGTGAAGGGACAAGGGGGAGAAAAGAAATAATATCTCGCCTACTTGTAAATTTGAAATTAACACTGGGGGCAGGGCTGCTAGTGGCAAAAAGTGAATTTTAGGAAATGGCTTTCTGTATAAACTACAACGAAGATCTTGAAAGATGGAATAAATATTATTGAATATAATATCCTTCCTATTCCTATAATAACTTGTATGACCTTAGAAGATTGATTACATAAATATTTTAGTGAATAAAAGTAAAACCATAAATTAGAGGAAAAGTATAAAAATGCAAACGATGACAAAGAATTAGATGAAAACATACTGGCTAGATAAAGGACACTAGCCTGATTTATAATCACTTCCCATCTTTCAAATAGCTTCAAAATTGACTGAGTTATCGCATAAAATAAAAATTGACTACCAGACTGACAGACACACTGAGATCCCCGCTCAATTTAAAAGTTACATTTCTAGACGCGTTGTTTGAAAAAAGTCACATTGGCTTGCCTCATTGGATTGGGTGCTACCAGTGAAAAGAGGGAGAGGTAACTTTAAAAATTTGCAAGCCTAAGCGACACATAGTTTTACACAGTAATATTAAAATCAGACTGGTGAACTTATTGATAAACGTACACAAATGTTTGGGATTTTCAAAAAGATTCAAATTTTGGACTCGTGATTTCATTGGTTAATGCACTTGATATTAGCAGAAAAAGATAGAGGTAGACCACCACTTGAAAAATATTTCCTACAAGCAAGGTTCAAAGCAGAGCAATTAGTGACCGAATTGCCTTTGCGTCTGGAACAGCAGCTATCTAAAGTTGAACCATTGATAGCCTGTTAACCTTTAACAAATTGTGTGAATTATTTCATTGATTGCGGTAAGATGAATAACTTTTTAAATACATTATTCGAATGTAGAGGCCAACCCAGATAGGGCGCCATAAAATTGTGTGTGTACGACATTAGCCTTTGTGGAAGATTGCGACATACTATGGAACACAGGCATGTCTAAGCAGACTTAGGAAGCAAATCAAAGTAAACTTGAGTTTGAATAATATCATACATTATTTTGACTGTAAGACCAGAAAGTCACTGGCAGGCCTATTGTTATATTAACTCTGGAGAAAAGAAAAGATTGTATTCCACCTGAAGATGAAGATGATGTATAGTGACAGGGGCGTAGAGTCTAGGTGGAAAAGAGATACCCCCTGATTATGAAGCAGTCACAGTAAAGTTAAAGACTGTAGCTAATTTAGTTAGCTCTTTTGTCTGATCACAATACATGTTTAATGATGTTAAATTGGTAGTGGTGGAGATAATTAACTAGAGACTTAGGGAGGCTTGTTCCTCTTGTTTCAGGGTTACATCACCCAGTATCAAGTTGGCCAGAAGCCGGAGCTGCAGAATTTGAGGCAACCTACCGGTTGTTTCTATTGTCGCAAAATTGGTTTCAATACATTGCAAACGTGGTCGAGGAGTTTACAGTTAAAGCCACCGATCGATTGTCAACAAAGCGACCGCTGTCAAAATGGCGGTGTATCAGCGAAATGTGTATCAGACAGAGGAAATCGCCAAGGATAAATAAAAGCAGAAGGGAATCATTATGAAAAGGATTTCACATTTTAGTCCAGGGAAGGATTGTGTATAACTGCATATAAGAAGAAACGGTAGGAAGTTATCCTTTACGGAGATATATACGTATTTCGGCTGCCCACAGTTACGCTGGAAGCCTGTAAACCCACTTCTGTACTAAATACTAAAATCAACAAATAACAATTTGGGAAATTACATGGATAGGAAGGTAGAGATTTATCAACTGTATAAAACAAGATAAGATGGAACAGTATGGATAATATATAAAGCCGAGGATGAGAAAGGAGAAGTTCAGGCAACGCACAGATCGAGTGAAATCGCTGCTTCGAAAAGAGATTTTCCGCAGAGGCCTAACCTGTGACGTCACTGCTCTCCGATACGGCCGCGTAGATGCGTATAAATAAGCGTATCGGTAAACTGAGACACACATCACACATCGAAAAAAATTTTGAGACAGACTGACGGAGATAACGCCACTACGCAAAATCCATCTGAAGTGTGAGCGGATCGCCAGAAGTTTCAGTCAGTGTCTGGAGTCTGAGGGTAAGCGAAATTAGGATAACTACCGTGTATAATATTTTCTTTTTATTTCAGGTTCATATAGTTAATTCACAAAATATGCCTGTATAATATTCAGATGATATAACGTATTGTTATTTTAATATGATTTAAACATGTGCTTTGTAAGAGGAAGATGGTTTCCTTGTACAATTCCAAAACGTATCAAAATCTAGCCCCACAGCCAAATGAAAGAAAATATTTATTATATTAAATGCTGGATCTCGTTGAAGATAAAGGCAGTCCCATGGCAGAGATTGTCATAGGGAAATGAAGTGTTAGAAACTTCATCATGGAAGATCCCAGTTTACGAGGTTAAGGTGACTAGTCCCCTTCCTCGCGGCCTTTGCCTTCCCTAGTTCGAGCGCACAACTTTGTACCCATTTATAGCTGGTAAACTGGAGTGTTCTACAGCCAATTTCAGTAGAAAGCAACCTGATCACGTGGTCACTCACTTTATTTATTTATGTATTAATTTTGTGTAGATGCTAAGAATAGCATCAGTATTTGAATTTGTACTTGATATGGTTTGGAAGGATCAAGTTATAGATCAGAAAAGGATGTATAGGAGCAGAATAAACCAGATGATGTTTATTACTGATAATGTTAATAAAATCCTGATATCATTGAAATGATGTTACTTTGCTATGACTGTATAAACTTTGACATCTGATGACTGACCTCTGACTTATGTACTAGTCAGTTACCCTAACTAAAGTTAATACTTCTATATCACTGAAATGATGTCCTTACTTACTATGATTGTATAACGGTGACATCTGATGACTGCCTGGTCTGACATCTGTGCTAGTCAGCTACAAGTCTAGCCAGATATGGCTGTTATGAATGTTTTCAGGTTATCCATGACATAAACTCAAACCGGACTGTCAAGTATCAGAAGCCTGTGTTTTCATCAGAGGCAATCCCACTCAACAAAAGTGCAGGACCCTAAAGAGTGAACTTCAACTGGTCAGTTGGCATCCCATACAGCTGGGTCTAAACCAAATCTGATATCCACCAAGGACAGCTTTCAGTGTCAGCAGTGTGATAACTGACCCACCCATTATATAAAGGAAAACAGCTAATAGGTCAATTGATGAACAGTCTATCATAGTCCTAAGCAACAGTGCGATATATTATAAAATGTAATCGCCAGTTTTCAGTAACATTTGTTGCAATGTGCAGGTGTCAACACAAGGTTCTATGCCGCTAATTTTAACAATAATAATATCAGTAAATCACTTCAGTCTAAATAGACAATAATAGAAATTGTGTTGACTTAATTTTATATATATATTTCATGCTCTGAGCAGTAATAGAATATTAGTGTATAATATTAAATATTTAACTGTACCTGAGAATTTTCACTTACGTGAATGTTTCATTTATTCCCTAGACTGTAATCATAAGATACCACAGAGGAGACACCTTAAATCCTGGTACAACTTCTTACCAACTGGCCAGGGTTTTCACAGTCTGACTATTTCTATGATATCCATACACCAGTGCTTATTTCTAAGACTGGGGTATTACTTGTAAGACCAGAACTCTTTACTGGCATACTATCCTGGTAGCCTATGAGATACCTGGATTCTCACATAGATCATAATTTTAATTAACCTCCCGCTACATCTATATTGAAGCCTAATTGTACAGCAGTCTCCAGTGTACACTGTAGTGAAGCGGTGTGCAGTTTTTTCTCGAGCGAGTCATTCAAGTGTCAACAAGAATTAAAAGATAAGCCAAAATCTTGCGGGCTTATATGCAAACTCAAATGTGTTTAATCTCCACCCTATTCAGAAACAGTTTGTAACATGATGCGATCACCAGTCTTTCCCAATATTGACTCTTCATAGACCAGTATTTTCCAACAGGGAATAAAAAGTTTATAAACATTAGAATATTAAGATTTATGGGACAGAGGTCCTTCATGTGTATTTAATTTTGTATAAAATCACATTTTCACTTTTAAGTTTTACACATTCCTGTCCTAAAAGAATTGAGGGACAGGAAATTAAAATTGTACATTAATATCATAACTTTAAAACCAGTCTTGTTTTATTCAATTTTAGTGAGTTAAAATTGTGTTTGTCAGACGCATTTATCACTACATTTTCATTACCCTAGACACTAAGCCATATAAAATAACATCACAAACACTAGATACCCAAAATAAATCGCAGAGTGAGATCGTAGGGTGGTACCCTGAGAACATCATCATCAACTATGAGACTCAGGGACTTGCATAGCTGACCTCACTCTGTAGACACGTACTGATTTTTTTCTTTAACATCAAAACCCACCACACACACACACACACACACACACACACACACACACTCACACACACACACACACACACACACACACACACATATATATTCATTTAATATAGTTATGCGGTCTGGCCTGGAAGAAAACTGAATTTTCAATCTTTTATTTCACCATCTCCTTCTTCTTTGATCCTTAGCCGCCGACCGTCAAAGCAGTCAGTGGCCATCACGCCTAGTGGTGTCTTGTAGGGTGCTCGTCGGAGCGGCCATCCGTCCCGTAACTGCACCCCCCCAACTCTGGTTCATTCTTTGGCATCTCACACCCACAGTCCTCTCCGGCAGTTGGACACCTTGTTTTACCTCCAAGAGAAAACCCAAAGATAGCTGTTCTGTTCTTGTGATGGCATCGGGGTCTCAAAAAAAAAAATAAATAAATAAAATAAAAAAATGTCACCATCTTACGGAGTCTTAATGTCTTGTTAGTTAAGCACTGGAAGGGGGCACCATTGTTGGGCTGTGCTTAGGGCATGAATTGGCCTTAATCCGGCCCTGGTCCGTATGCCATGCATCAACTCAAGGTCTTTCCATGTCTTACTCATAGTTTTCATTTCTATCTTCCATTCTCTTCTCCGTGTCTTTTTCGTTCTACCGCTACTTCTGTTATCATGGTGTTACGACAACAAGGACTTCCTAATAAAGCTATCGAAAGGTTTCATTAATGCATGTCCATCTCTTGACAACTATACCGACGAAGAGCGATAATCCAGATAGAACAACTGCTTTCTCTTTCTCGCCACAGGTTGAGGGACTTTGTTTAGTTATCGGAAAAGTTTACGTAGTTCTTCGGCTAATTAATTTTTCGTCTCAGTGGTTTGTCAAATGACTTAGTTGTGCATTTTCTATTTAAGGGCAGATGATAAGGTATAATCAGGAGTTGCTGTTTTTTGTTTATTTCCTGTAGAATAATGCCGTTGAATATTCCCTGTTTCTCCCTGTCGTTCTCTCTCTCTCTCTCTCTCTCTCTCTCTCTCTCTCTCTCTCTCTCTCTCTCTCTCTCTCTCTCTCTCTCTCTCTCTCGATCTTGTTGTCTTAGGTTTGTTATTTCTTCCCGACCCTATTATTTTGATAATCTACGTATCTGCAGGTGTTGTCTTTAAACATTCGTGAAATGTAGTTCTTATTAAATTTGCTCACTTTTAACCCTCTTTGTAATGTGGAACCGATTAAATTCTGTCATCTACTAGTCGGAACAATAGACAGTTTAAAAACGAAAGAAAGAAAGAAAAATGATACCGTAACTGTTAGTTTTACAGATGTACAATACACGAGTAACAACCCTCATTTTTCTATGACACAGTGTTGTCGAATGCAGTAATCAAACGTGGAAGTTCCCGGGGGTATGAGCAGACAACGGCAGAATAAGACTGCATCTTTCTTGTGTATCTTGTAAGAAGCGGCAACACTGAGGTTTGCGTGAGGCTGCCAGCCTTATCATTTCAAACAGAAACCACTATTGCAAGATCACGTGAATCTTTTGGTTGTGGGCTTCCTTCCAGGGGATAATCTGCTTCATACGGGACGAAACGGGACACGAATGAATATGTTTGAATTGTTACTTTTTTATATGTCGAAAAAATATGTACAGTATATTTGTTTTATTTCGATATCTTCATCCTGTATCTTCTCATTCAGAAATGCGGTATCTGAAGAAGGTGGTTGAAGTAACAAGAAGAGACATGGTCCGCAACCAGACGATACGTCAAGGCCTAAAAACCCAACCCCTGCAGACCCAAGTAGAACAGTCACAACTGAGATGGTTTGACCATGTCTGCAGAATGGGAGAAGATCGGCTACCACGGCAAGCATGGGAAACTAAGAGCCAGGGATCTAGACCTCCAGGACGACCCAAAGTCCGCTGGGAGGACAACATTAGACAATCTTTGAAGGACCGAGGACTAGAATGGAACCAAGCCAGGAGGAAGACAGCCGATAGAATAGTATGGCGCTCTCTCTTACAAACATCTACACCTCACGGTAGAAGAGGAACGACTAAGTAAGTATCTTCTCATTCCTAGTTTTCCACAGCTTCAGTGTTCTCTTTTTTCTGTATTTGTGAAATGAGCGTCATTTCCGCGTTTTTGACATATTTCTTCTTCTTTCTTCTTTGGTCCTAGGACGCTGACTGGAAAACTAATCAGTGACCATCTCGAATGGTGACAACTTGTAGGGCAGCAACAAACTGTCCCACCTTGCTCGGTCCGCAGCCATTCTTCATGTGGTACCCCAGTTTTGGTTAACGTTTAGCATCACTGGCTGCACAGTGCTCCGCCAGGTAGCTTTTGGCCGTCCTCGCTTTCACTTTCCATCTGGAGTCCATTGCCCGGATACAAGTTTCACGATTGCTCTTCATCGGTCACAATACAAACAAGAAACAAAGATGAGAAACATAGTCTATGAGAAAATAATAAAGGACAACCAGACAAGTAGCAGACACAATAAATAAATTAATTAACAAATAGAATACTAAACAAAAATATAAATACCAATAAACTAAGTAGAAAAAGACAGCAAAGAATATCACTTAAATTAAGGGAATTACCTGTTGTAAAAGTTATCGTCTGTGATAGCCGAATATCGTCTTCAAAATACTGCGAACATAAACAGCTATTGACACATCATTAACATATTATTTAGTCGGAACATTGATCCTCTCGCTAAGAAAAAAAAATCAGTTAACCCTATTTTAACTATATTTATTTAAGATCATCAGAGCTTTGTATATTTATGTGTTTCAATCTTTGCTGCCGAAAATCTCTATGTTCCACTTTGTTTTGGTTTTTGGTTCATGCATTAAAAATAAAAAAAAACAGAAAGCGAAACAAAGCTGGTGTATCGTAGGAAGTTGAACATTTGTAAACAGCTCCTCGCTTTCTTAGTACATTTAATTGTTCATGTTGTGACCGGTATTGACTTAGCCAATTGTATATACTAAATAAAACAATGTAAACTAAGGTGGACATAACTCCGTTAAAGTGAAGGCAAAAAGCAAAATAAATAATGAACTGCGAATATAGATTATGATTCGTATTTAAACGGCCGGGCGTCAGATGGGGACGAGCCTATTAAATCAATATGTTTCTTAAAAAGAACTGTGTCAGCAAGTCTGAACACAGCTCTAATAATGGCTAACTTTGTTGTGAGCTTCGCATTATGTGTGTAGACCCTGATAAACGAAATTAGGTCAAACGTGTTACTAAGCCACAGGACAAAGAAAACGCACGCAGTCTCAGTTCAATAATAAAGATTTGAACTTTAATAACGTATAATTGATTCATTAATGATGTTACTGTATATTCTTACCAACTCTTTGCTATCAATGTCTAGTATGGTCACTGGCCAAAACACACAGGAAGGGAAATTACTCGTAATATCCTGTCCCATCTTATGGAAATGTAGCTCGATAAATTATCACTTTAATACTAGAAGATCTGGTTTCCAGCACGGGGAAGACCAAGAGACAGATGGATAGACAACATCACAGACATCCTACAACAACATCACAGACATTCTACAACAACATCACAGACATCCTACAACAACATCACAGACATCCTACAACAACATCACAGACATCCTACAACAACATAGGCTCACAGCAAACAGGGCGACACAATTGGCCCAATAACGCAAACTTCAGCTCCTCACGACGCTTTACAGCAGTAGTGGAAGGAAAAAGTCAAGTAATAATATTACTCTACTGGGGGTGACAATTGACAAAAATATTCAGTTATGGCTTAAAATCACAAACCGTGTATAATAGAAAAAAAAATCGTGATCACTTGTATTGTTGTTAGCAAATACACTATAAAGCAGAAATATACATTTTTTCCATTAATAACGTTATATCGGAAGAGGTATGTGAAGGTGTCTGTCTGTTCCAGTTGCTGATTCCTTACTGATATGGGCTCAGGGTTGCTCACATTGAGCGTCATGACCTCTGTCTTCTTTAGATTGATGTTCAAGCCCACCTGCTGGCTATACTTATTAAGTCTAGCCGTTTTTTCCTGGATGTGTTGATGTGAATGTGCTAGCCGTGCAATGTCATCTGCATATTCCAGATCTTCCAACGTAGATAATGTAGTCCATTTTATTCCGCTTGGACTGCCCTCTGTTGTCTGGCGCATCACCCAGTCTATGACTGTTAAAAAAAGAGTGGTTGATAAGGGGCATCCCTGTCGTACTCCTGTCTTCACCTCAAAGGTTTGGTTGCTCTGCCCAACACTACACGTAAAGTTGACATAGAGGCTTTTTATGATTGACACTATGCAGCTTGGAATTCCATCTTCTTCTCTTTTTCTTCCGTCCTTAGCCAACGACCGGCAAAGCAGTCAGTGGCCATTACGCCTAGTGGCGTCTTAAGGGCAACAGCGAATAGATTTTCTTTGCCGTTGTTCCCATCACACCTAATGGCGTCTTTAGGGCAACGACAAATCAATCCGTTTGCCGTTGTTTCCGTAATCAAAGTGACTGGCAAACGGGTGATCAGCCCGTTGGGCTGGAATTCCATAAGCCCTCAGTATTTTCCATAAACTGTCCCTATGTATACTGTCAAAAGCCTTTTCAAAATCAACGAATGTACAGCTGTCTTTGCCATTCTGAGCACTGCACTATAATGTTCCTGAAAGTAAATGAATGATCTACACATCTTCTGTTCTTTCTAAATCCTGCTTGTTCTTTCCTCAGTTTGTGATCTACTGCTTTTGAAATTATCTGTATAATTATCCTGCCTAGCATTTTGCTGGGAACTGAGAGAAGAGTGATTCCTCTCCAATTATTGCAGTCTGCAAGATCTCCTTTCTTGGGCAATTTGACAATTATTCCTTTGTTCCACTCCGTTGGTGTTGGTCATGTCGTAAGAGGCGATTATTATGAGGCTCTTCATTTGGGAACTGACAGCCTCATCTTGTAAAACAAATTGTTGCATAAATTATCACTGCGAGAGCACATGAATGCTTTGATAGGGGCTTCTTGCTGAGGGTGGGGGGCAGCTTCTGCGGTGGCTCAATGCTCCACAAGGAGCGTGTTGATGGGTTGTGTTTCCTACAAGAGTTACTTGCCCTTAGGCTAGCTCTCCTACTTTTCTCTTCCGACTTCCTATTTCTAAGATGTCCGATTAAATATGTCCTATGTATTCAGTGTGTTCGGTCTTCGTGATTAAACTTCATAACGTGAGAATGTATGACAGCCAGCCACGTCTCATTACTTCTATCAATATTTACTACACACGACAGTAAATATCAACATGGTGGCAGCGGTGTTTATTTCTACAGAATTCGGACTATTCTGCTGAATATCTTCTAACACGTGCGCTGACGTCCTTAGACTTGAGGTGAGATTACTGGTTATTGCTTGCATACCATTATTAGACATTTCGTCATGGCAGAACGGCCCTTATTTCGGTTACCACCCTGCCTAGACATAAATAACGTCGAACCAGACACATTTCGTAAATGGAGACGACAGTTAGAATTATATATGGATACATCGGAGGTGGCTTCGAAACCTGATTCTGTTCGGGCGGCCATTATCCTTCACTGTGTTGGACCTCAAGCTGTTGAAGTTTTTGATCAACTTGCAGAGGAAGGAGACCACGCTAATCCTACTAAAATTCTCGATTTGCTCCAGAACCATTGTAGCTCGCGAAACAATGAAGTATTACATATGTTCATATTCTGGAACACACCTTTTCAAGAGCCCTTTAATTCCTTTTTGACTGAGCTGAGAACTAAGGCAGATTCGTGCAACCTTAACGACAAGGATCGTATGATAAGAGACAAAATTGTCTTTACTGTTAACAAAAGGTTACAGAAGAAGCTCTTGAGGGAAGCTGACCTCGATCTAAAGAAAGCCATTCACATATGCAGAGTCTTCGAGCAAACTGGAAACGACATAAGAGAGATGAGTAATACAGTACAACCTTCTGAAGCAAGGGTTGAAAAGGTACAGAAAAAATCACTCAACCATAAACCTCCCAAGAGAGACACTGGGCATGCTGCTGGTAACGCCTGTCAAAGTAACACTGACAGTGGGTACTTTGAACCTAGAAAGGAGTGTCATTACTGCTGTAGTGGTATTGATGGTATTGTATGATGATGATGGTACTACATGTAAATTGTATGAGGCCAGCTGTGAAGGCTCCTGAGATAAAATGTAATTGAGAATTGTCAGAAGGCCTTTCTTGCTACCACTACGACCTCACACTTAATTTTTTTTTTTTTTTTTATTGAATGTAGCTACGTAAAGTGTCTAGGGTAATGATGTGTACTGTGGTGTGATAGTTATAAATATACCCATAGATATTTAACAAGACTAATAAGATTAACAAGTGTTAAAATACACTGAACTAACTCACGTGTGTAAAGTTTTTTGATATAATTATATTACATTTATTTGTTCTGGATCAAGTTTTATTTTGACCAGAACTTGTTTTAAAAGAAGGATTTAAAAATTATGAAAATTATGCATGGAATGTTACATAATAAATGCAAAAGTGTACATATTTAAGTACTAGAATAGTTAGTTTTATTAAAATGTTCTGGTAGTCAGCTACTAGGGAGGATATTTATTGTCTGTGCTGTTGGGGTGGTCTCATCACACCTGTCTATATTGACTACACCGTGTCCAGAAAATGGTGGGAATTTTTATGGGGATATTAGTCACTACCAATAGTTGGTGAATGTCCAGCAGACCAGAGGCTCACTCATCTTTTTGTAGCTCTGGTGCTGAAAACTTGCGGTCCCACCTCTCCGTGCTGGCGGACAATAATGGTGGTCTCTGTCACAAGAACTGCACAGATACACTCGAGTAAAGTCACCCACCGAATAGACTCTGCTTTGTTGTCGATAGAAACTCACAGCTCAGATTATGAATACATAACACAGAATTGCTAGCAAAACTCAGCTGAGCTGCTGGCTATAGTATGGCGTCCCTAAATTTATTCACTGTCTTTCATATGGGAAAACACCACACTTTAAAATCTGTGTCTAACACTGAACAATTATTGAAGAATGACCCCACTTTCGCGTCTGAGCGCTAATGATATGATTGTCTGTGGCCAATCACTGCCTAGTTGTACTTTAAATTTCAAATTTCTACACTAAAGTCATTTCAGTCATGCTTCAGTCAAGTATGGATGGTTATCTGTTAGTCTGTCCGTCTCTACTTGTGTTTCTAAAAAAAATGTGCTTGATTTTTGAAGCAACCTTTCTCTCCCCTTAAAATTTTGTCGTAAAAAGTTATATTTAGACACAGCTACCGCTCAAAAACCCTCTCCTCCATAATAAGTAACTTTGAACACCTGTTCCCAAGGTCGTGTTTTTGTGTGCAAATTGTGACACTTTTAGATTCAATACAGTCTAGCGATGATGTGAACTACACTGTCTTTTGTCATTATCTTCAATATTATCTATCCGTTTGTAAATTTAAGAACATATTAGTTCACTGCTCAGAATAGGCCATCCGGCCAGCTAATTTTTATATTCCTAACATTAATATTAAGAAAAATTACTTTTTAAATTTTTGTAATTTTCCTACCATCCGCGTTCTGCCGCTCAATTCAAATCAAAATCTTAGTATCGCAAAAGCGTCCATTCCGTACCTCGTGTCAATTTGGGGGACGTGAATTTTTTACTTTCCTCCATCCCCCCCAATTGCGTCTCCTTAGCCTTGCTACGCAATCTTTCCAGTCATATTTTTTTCCTTTTTGATCCTCCGTTCCCCTCCTGTCTAGCAAGGCAAAATTTATAGAGGATGATGACCCGCGGTCTAGGCGATCATGTACATCAGCAGCTTACGCATTATGTTTTTTATCCTTAAATGTTATCTTTGGAGTATTTTACCGTTGTATCTCGGTCAATTTCACTACACATCTCCCCACTTGAAAACATGCCTATGGCAAGTTCCAAAACCAGCGATACACATAGGTAAAATTACTCCTCACGTCTGCCACTACTCTAATTTTGATCACAGGGGTGCCGACTGAGGAAATCTGCACCGACATTCAATTTGCCTGGGATATATTGGATACTGAACTGATACGGTTGAAGCAATAAAGACCACCTCAGCAATCTTGCGTTTTCATGCTTAGCCTGAGACAAGAACACGAGAGGCTGATGATCCGTCTCCACCACAAAAGTCCTACCATACAGATAGATTTGAAACTTCTTTATTGCCCAGATTAATGCTAAACATTCTTTTTCGCTTGTGGAGTATCCTTGTTCCGCCTTATTCAATTTGCGGCTTGCATAAGCGACTGGTTTAAGTTCCCCATCAGGTGAAGATGATCTTTGCAACAAAGCCCCTCCTAGTCCTACATTACTTGCATCGGTTCTTAAGACAAAGTCCTGTGTCAAATCAGGCAGTTTGAGAATAGGCTTGCTAGTGAGTTTTTTCCTTTAACTCTTGGAACGCTAGTTCACATTGTGCAGTCCAAATAATTTTATCTGGAAGTCCCTTGCGAGTCAGATCAGTCAGAGGAGCACATATAGCGTTAAAATTTTTGATGTATTTCTGATAAAATCCGCATAACGACACAAATGATCGCACGTCCTTTTTTGTTTGCGGCCTAGGTGCTCTCTGCAGTTTTTTCCAAGTTCTTAGGATCAGGGGTCATATTACCCTGATATACAGTGTGTCCCAAGAATTCCAACTCTTTGCATCCAATACAACATTTTGTTGGCCTAGCAGTTAAGTTCGCCTCCCGAAGTCTATCAAACAACATCTCCAGAGCTTCAATGTGTTCTTCAAATGTCTCGGTGGCGACGAGAATATCATCCATGAAATTTGTGATACATGGGTTATTCAGGGGGTCCAACAATTTTCGCATCATCCTTGAAAACACACTCGGAGCATTTTTCAGTCCGAATGGTAGCATATTGAATTCATAATGTCCATCCGAAGTGCTAAAAGCCAAATAAGGTCTCACTTCAGGCTTCACTGGGATCTGGTAATAGTCTTTACTAAGATCCACCTTTGAAAAGTATTTTGCCTTGTTCAGTCTGGCAAATAACTGTTTTGTGTCTGGTAATGGATCCACTTGTCCTTCTGTGACAGCATTCAGTTTCCTGTAATCTATGCACAGTCTGTGTTCCCCAGACGGTTTCCTCAACAAAACGACACTAGAACTAAAAGATGATTCACTGTGCGAAATAATCCCCTCCTTCAATAAAAAATCTATTTCTTCCTTTAATGCCTTCTCCTTCGCGAACGGAATAGAATAGGCTCTCATACAGATTGGGTTTGAGTCTACCAGTTTCATGTCATACTGTAGCAAATTTGTATGGCCTGGTTTATCTGTTAATACATCTGTATGTTCCTCCAGAACTTGTTGAACTCTCTCCCTCTGATTTTTAGTCAGGTGCTTACTGACTTTTACCTGTGCTGCGGTTTCACAAGGATGTAATGGGTATTCATGTGAGGTGAGTGGTTCCTTTTGCATCTGGGTTGCAATAGCTAAGGTCAATAAGGGGGTGCTTTCCTGGAGTGGTCTGTCCAGATACTTCTTTAACAGGTTTACATGATAAACTTTTTCCTTCCCCTTTTTGTCAATTTTATAGTTTGTTCTAGACACCTTCTCTAGAACCGTATATGGACCTTGCCAACCAATTTGTAATTTATTCTGGCTTCCGGGTAGTAAAAGCAGCACCTTCTCTCCGACTGCCAGTTCCCTGTCCTTTGCCTTCCTATTAAAATATGCTGCATGTTTCTTCCTGGCTTGTTTCAAATTATCATTTGCCAGTTTCCATCCAGCTTTCAAACGAGTGGTCAGTTCGTTCACGTATTGATACGATGAGGTAACAGTCTCTTCCGCCTTCTCATCTGTCCAGGTCCTTAATAGAGCTTCTAAAGGCCCTTTTATTGGCCTCCCAAATAGCAGAGTTGCGGGAGCCATCCCGGTTGAACTATGTGGTACCTCCCGGTACGCAAACAATGCGGCGGGCAGGAATTGATCCCACAGATCCGGTTTTTTCGTGTGCCAGCTTTCTCAGGATAGAAATGAGAGTCCCGTTGAACCTCTCTACCTGGCCGTTCCCTTGTGGATGGTACGGACTACAATGAAAGTGCCTGGCTTGAAATAGCTTAAAAACTTCTTCCGTTAGTTTCCCCTTGAACTGAGAACCATTATCCGTCAAGATTTGATGCGGGAATCCTAATCGGGTAAATATTGTAAGTAGTGCCTCTGCTACATGTTTTGAATCAATTGATGGCAGGGCTACCGCCTCTCCCCACATAGAACAAGTGTCCACCAGAGTAAGGATGTAACTGTTCCTCCTCTTGGTCCGAGTGAGAGGTCCTACAATATCCACTGCAACCCTCTCGAAAGGTGTTCCCACTATGGGCATTTCCCCTAGAGTTGCAGGAGCAGTCCAGTGCTTTGGAGCTACCCTTTGACATTCTGGGCAGGATTTGACATATCTTTTTATATCCTCCGTTATCCCTGGCCAGAAGTAATGACAAGCTATACGCTGTCCTGTGGCGCTGATCCCCATGTGACCACTGAAGGGAATCGCATGCCCGAGTTCCATCACTTTATCTCTATATGAAGTGGGAAGAACCAGCTGGTTGTGACCATTTGTTCCAGTTCCGGCCTTCCTGTATAAGAGTTTGTTCTTCATGAAATATTCCCCCTTGCTCGGAGGTGTGTGGCATTTGGGTAATTTTTTAAAACATGGCTGGAGTGTCCTATCCTCAGCCTGCGCCTTCCTCATCTCCTCTGGATGAGCATTTATAGGTTCACCTTCTTCCTCCTTCTTCTGTGACCTGGTCTGCACTGTCGCCATGATCACAGGTTTCTCGGGATTCCCCAAGAAGACGTATCTACACCCCAATATCAGAGGGTAGATTGGTTCATCTATCACTGCTGCTCTGATTTCTCCTTCCACATAGCGAGTTTTCACCGTTATCCTTGCGATGGGAAGTGTCATGAGTGGTATGTCCTTAGTCGCCCCTTATATTTCCACTGTTTCTGTGGTATACTGACTTGGGTCCACTAGGCTAGACTTCACAACTGAATCATAATCCAAACCTGTATCATAAAGGCACCTTATGGTGACCCCATTACAAATAACATCCTCACAAACTGGGGGGTGATAAGGTTCCTGTTGTCCCTTAGGATTAACCTTTAATCTTTGCGTCCCCGACTTCATTGCAGCAATGTTTGAAGGTTTCCTTCTACAAAATTCGGTGTTATGGTTATCCTTCTTGCACCATTTGCACCATCTTTTTCCTTGGTTCAACGGTTTTCTTTCATTGAACTTTTGGTCATTGAACTGTGAGTTTCTGTCGCGATAGTCATTTCTTGGCCGCTCAAAATTTGTCCTACCCTTATTTCCCTGCTCTCTATTATCAAATTTATTAAATTGCTGTGGAGCTTTAAAATTGTCTATGTGCTTCTTCTTAGCACCACTTACCTCTGCCTGAGCTGCCTGATACCTCTCAGCAACATTTAAAATTTCCCCCAACTTCTCTGCACCTTGTTCCATGAGAAATTTTCTCATGTCTGGAGCCATGGACTCTCTCAATTGCTCAATCATGATCATTTCTTTAAGATCTTGGGTCTTCCCCAGAGCCGTCCATTTCTCCAAATAGGTTTCTAGTCTGGCAGAGAATTGGTGGTATGTCTCCCCAGACAACAGTTTGGCATTTCTAAATTTCTTACGATAAAATTCACCATTCTTCTCGTACCTTAATAACAAAGCCTGCTTTAACATGTCATAATTGTCTTGGTCTTCCCTGTTCATTTTGGCAAATACTTCATAAGAAGCACCCCTCAATCCCTGTGATAGCTTTAAACTCCACCTCTCTCTCTCTAACCCATATGTAGTAGCTAATAACTCAAAACGTCCTAGGTACCCTTCTATGTCATCGTCTTTCTCAACAAAATGGTCTAAATGAAACCCCATAGCTGAGTTTGAGGCTCCCAGACTGGGCGTAGCATCTGAGGCAAAAGGGCTGGCACCATTTTCAGGAGCCTGGCCTTGTAATTCCAGCTCCCTTAGTCGTAATTCGTGCTCCCTCTGCAACCTTCTATCTTCTGCCTCCCTTTCGGCAGTCAACCTTTTTTCCTCTGCCTCCCTTTGCTGTCGTTTTTCTTCTGCCTCAATCTGCAGCCTCTTAATGTCTCTATCAGCCTCTAACCTCTTCTCTTCAGCTAACCTCCTTTCTTTCCGTTCAATATATTTATCACATTCAGCCGTTACGTATTGAATTAAAATTTGACCATCCATTCCCATCTCCTTCGCCGTGAGCACAGCAGCTGATCGGAACTTTGCTAGCTCAGCCATACTTTTCAGACAATATAATAATATACAAGCTAAATCTCTAACCAGTAAATACACTAAGTAATTCTTATGACTATAATCTAACTAACCAGTTAACTAATTAATTATTACTGGCTGTGAAGATTCACCAACTTTTATCTGCAGGGACACTTTTAATTTTAAAGGAAATTTTACAATTTATTTCCCTACTTTTATTTCTCCCACCAGGAGATCTTAATATTAATATTGGCTAATTATCCCTGGACAAGACCCCAATTTATGTAGTGGTATTGATGGTATTGTATGATGATGATGGTACTACATGTAAATTGTATGAGGCCAGCTGTGAAGGCTCCTGAGATAAAATGTAATTGAGAATTGTCAGAAGGCCTTTCTTGCTACCACTACGACCTCACACTTAATTTTTTTTTTTTTTTTATTGAATGTAGCTACGTAAAGTGTCTAGGGTAATGATGTGTACTGTGGTGTGATAGTTATAAATATACCCATGGATATTTAACAAGACTAATAAGATTAACAAGTGTTAAAATACACTGAACTAACTCACGTGTGTAAAGTTTTTGATATAATTATATTACATTTATTTGTTCTGGATCAAGTTTTATTTTGACCAGAACTTGTTTTAAAAGAAGGATTTAAAAATTATGAAAATTATGCATGGAATGTTACATAATAAATGCAAAAGTGTACATATTTAAGTACTAGAATAGTTAGTTTTATTAAAATGTTCTGGTAGTCAGCTACTAGGGAGGATATTTATTGTCTGTGCTGTTGGGGTGGTCTCATCACACCTGTCTATATTGACTACACCGGTCCAGAAAATGGTGGGAATTTTTATGGGGATATTAGTCACTACCAATAGTTGGTGAATGTCCAGCAGACCAGAGGCTCACTCATCTTTTTGTAGCTCTGGTGCTGAAAACTTGCGGTCCCACCTCTCCGTGCTGGCGGACAATAATGGTGGTCTCTGTCACAAGAACTGCACAGATACACTCGAGTAAAGTCACCCACCGAATAGACTCTGCTTTGTTGTCGATAGAAACTCACAGCTCAGATTATGAATACATAACACAGAATTGCTAGCAAAACTCAGCTGAGCTGCTGGCTATAGTATGGCGTCCCTAAATTTATTCACTGTCTTTCATATGGGAAAACACCACACTTTAAAATCTGTGTCTAACACTGAACAATTATTGAAGAATGACCCCACTTTCGCGTCTGAGCGCTAATGATATGATTGTCTGTGGCCAATCACTGCCTAGTTGTACTTTAAATTTCAAATTTCTACACTAAAGTCATTTCAGTCATGCTTCAGTCAAGTATGGATGGTTATCTGTTAGTCTGTCCGTCTCTACTTGTGTTTCTAAAAAAAAATGTGCTTGATTTTTGAAGCAACCTTTCTCTCCCCTTAAAATTTTGTCGTAAAAAGTTATATTTAGACACAGCTACCGCTCAAAAACCCTCTCCTCCATAATAAGTAACTTTGAACACCTGTTCCCAAGGTCGTGTTTTTGTGTGCAAATTGTGACACTTTTAGATTCAATACAGTCTAGCGATGATGTGAACTACACTGTCTTTTGTCATTATCTTCAATATTATCTATCCGTTTGTAAATTTAAGAACATATTAGTTCACTGCTCAGAATAGGCCATCCGGCCAGCTAATTTTTATATTCCTAACATTAATATTAAGAAAAATTACTTTTTAAATTTTTGTAATTTTCCTACCATCCGCGTTCTGCCGCTCAATTCAAATCAAAATCTTAGTATCGCAAAAGCGTCCATTCCGTACCTCGTGTCAATTTGGGGGACGTGAATTTTTTACTTTCCTCCATCCCCCCCAATTGCGTCTCCTTAGCCTTGCTACGCAATCTTTCCAGTCATATTTTTTCCTTTTTGATCCTCCGTTCCCCTCCTGTCTAGCAAGGCAAAATTTATAGAGGATGATGACCCGCGGTCTAGGCGATCATGTACATCAGCAGCTTACGCATTATGTTTTTTATCCTTAAATGTTATCTTTGGAGTATTTTACCGTTGTATCTCGGTCAATTTCACTACAACTGCGGACAGAAACATCTATTGATTAAGAAAAAGTGTCCTGCATGGGGGAAGTTTTGCTCAAACTGTGAGGGAAGAAACCATTTCAAAGTTAAATGCAAGAAAGTCCACACTGTTCACACAGAGTCAGTGGAAGATTCTGATGTTTTTCTTAATTGTGTGAAGTCTAGCAAAGTTTGTACATCTGCACAATTCATTGTCAATGGAAAAATGGTAAAATTTCAGCTAGACACAGCAGCTGATGTGAATACAATCTGTCAACGCTTTGTGATGCAAGAACAACTGTTACCCACTAAACAGAGGCTTGTTATGTGGAATGGTACTAAGATGACTCCACTGGGAGAAGTTCTATTAACTGCTGAGAATCCTAAGACTGGGACAAAACACAATATAAGGTTTACTGTTGTGAAAAATAGATTCACATGTTTGCTGGGCAACAACACACTGCAGGATCTACAGTTTGTGACAGTCAACACAAACAAATTTATTGCTAAGGTGGCTACTGACAGTTTAGATAATGATCATAACTCTGATAACCATCTAGGTGTCCTGGGTGAAGCTGTGTTGCATATTGATCCTAATATTCGTCCAAAGGCACTGCCGTGCAGAAAAATACCATTTTCACTTAAGAGCAAGGTAAAATCCGAGCTTCAAAATCTAATGAACAGAGGTATATTAATACCAGTAGAGGAACCGACTGAATGGGTTAACCAAATGGCTGTTGTTGAAAAGTCTGATGGTTCTTTAAGAATATGCATTGATCCTAGACCCCTGAATGAGGCTTTGCAGAGAGAGCATTACAGATTACCAACTTTGGATGATGTATTGCCTGAACTCAATAATGCCAAGATTTTCACAAAGCTGGATATCAAGGAAGCATTCTGGCATATCAAACTTGATGAGAAGTCTAGTAAACTTACAACAATGATTACACCTTATGGTAGGTTCAGATGGTCTAGATTACCATTTGGCTTGAATGTAAGCAGTGAAATTTTCCAGAGGCATCTAGCACAAGCTCTTGAAGGTCTTCATGGTTGCATCAATGTTGCTGATGACATAGTTATTGCAGGTTGTGGATCAAACAGACAGCAAGCAATTAAGGACCATGATCTGAAGCTTAAAGCACTGAAACATATGTGTAAAGAAAAAGGCATTAAACTGAATGATGCTAAAGCTCAGGAGAAGAAAGAAGAAATTACCTTCATGGGTCACCTTATTACTGCTCGAGGTGTTGAACCAGACAAGAAATAGGTTAAGACAATACTAAACATGCCCGTTCCTAAGGACTGTCATGAGGTTCGCAGATTTTGCGGCATGATACAGTATCTAGCAAAGCTTCTCAACAATCTTTCAGAAGTTCTTCATCCAATAAGAGAACTTACACGTAAGGATACTCCCTTTATCTGGTCTGCTGAATGTGATCAAGCTTTCAAGAGAGTCAAGAAACTGATTACTTCTTCTCCAGTACTCGCATACTATGATCCTGATGAATCTTTGTGCATTCAAGTTGATAGTAGCAGCTATGGACTTGGGGCTGTCCTCCTACAAAATGGTCATCCAATAGAGTTTGCTTCAAGAGCTCTAACTGAAACTGAACAACGCTGGGCTCAAATTGAGAAGGAACTCTTAGCTGTTGTATATGGTTTGGAACGCTTTGACTAGTACACTTATGGAAGGAAAGTTACAGTCATCAACGACCATAAACCTTTGGCAGCCATCGTTAAGAAACCTCTGAGTCAAATTCCTCGAAGACTGCAGAATTTATTGATGCGCAGCCATCGATATGACTTTGAATTCCAATGGGTACAAGGTTCCGATCTTCTTATAGCCGACACACTGTCCAGAGTTTGTATTCATAATGTCACATTGGATTCCTTAGCTGATAGAGAGAGCAATGCAGGAGCTGATGCACCTGTAAGGTTACCTGAAATACCAGATGTGATGATGGAAAAGATTAAAGCTGAAACTCTCAAAGACAGCGTGCTTCAGAGGTTGAAGTCGACCATTTTGGATGGGTGGCCTAAAATAAAGTCTGATGTACCAGCTGAGCTTATGCCTTATTTCGACATTCGTGATACTCTGAAAACAGAACAAGGCATAATACTTAAAGGAGAGCGTATTCTTATCCCAAAAGCACTGAGGCATGAAATCAAGCAAAAGCTACACGCTGCTCATCTTGCATTTGACAGCATGATGCGCCAGGCCAGAAGTTGTCTGTTTTGGATCGGCATGACGGCTGAGATTCGACAGATAGCTGACAGTTGTCCAGAATGTCAAGAAACGAAGGCAAGGAATACTAAAGAACCTTTAAACCAACACTCAAGAGGTTTATCACCCTGGGAGAAAGTTGGCACTGACATCTTTATTATAGAAGGCCGATATTATTTAGTCCTGATTGACTACTTCTCCAACTTCATTGAAGTAGACTTTCTACCTACAATGACAGCACAGTTAGTCATCAGGAAATTGAAGTCTCATTTTGCTCGTTATGGTGTTCCTAAAGTTATTGTATCTGACCAAGGTATTCAGTTTACGTCTGCACAGTTCAGATCATTTACTGCTAGATGGGGAATACTTCATGTTAAATCAGCACCAGGTCACCATAAAGCCAACAAATTAGCTGAATCTGCTGTGAAACTCATCAAGGGTATGATGACAAAGACTGTTCAAAATAATACAGATGCATATGAGGCACTACTTAAACTTCGTAATACGCCGAGACAAGGGTTTGATCAAAGTCCAGCAGAAATACTGTTCAACAGGAAACTGCGTACGCTGATACCTTCTGCAGTGAAACCCGTTGCATCTCACAGTAGAGTTATTGAAAGTAGAGGCAAGAGAGACAGATCAGTGAAGACGTATCATGATAAAACTGCTCATGATCTGCCCAAGTTGTCTCACCAGCTCACACCTAATCCCGCGGACTTGGAAACTGATTTCTCCCCTCCAGTTCTATCCGAGCAACAGGTTGTTTTGCCAGACATGGAGAACACTAGTGAAGTGAACAGTTCCAATCCTCCAGAAGATAATCCTTCAACTCCAACTACTTCTAGTCCTGGGAAAGCTGGCAAAGAACATTCTCTCCTACCATCTTGCTCTAAGAGACTTCAAAGAGATCGCAAGAAACCCTCTTGGATGAATGACTTTGTTCACTCATAAAGAAGGGGGGATGTTGATGGGTTGTGTTTCCTACAAGAGTTACTTGCCCTTAGGCTAGCTCTCCTACTTTTCTCTTCCGACTTCTTATTTCTAAGATGTCCGATTAAATATGTCCTATGTATTCAGTGTGTTCGATCTTCGTGATTAAACTTCATAACGTGAGAATGTATGACAGCCAGCCACGTCTCATTACTTCTATCAATATTTACTACACACGACAGTAAATATCAACAGAGCGAATAAGGAAAAAGAGGAAATAGAATGACGGTGATAATCATCTCTCATCCTATGAGAAATTCGATGATGATCTCTCTCGTCGTCTTCTTCTTCTTCATCTTCATTTTATTGATGCACTCGATTATTCCATAGAGGTAATTGATATTTTTAATGGAAGAAAGGATCCCGTTACATGCACATTGTGGCATTTTGGTAATATGGTGTTAGGCCCATATTTTCTTGACCATCGGCACACTAGGGGTGATAGGTCATCACCACGCCGGCCATCTTTAACCTTCCCAGAGTTGCTCTGGTACCCAATTTATGAGGCTGGGTTGACCCCGGAGCTGTCTGAGGTCTAAAAAATCCCACCTCACCATGGATCATTGAGCTAGGAAGCAAGTGCACTAACCACTACTCTACCGCAGATCTAATTACAATTTTTATTTTAAACGAAAGGTTATGATTGTGTTAAGTTACTCTTTAGTTGTCAAACTTTGTTAACTTCCACAGTCCACAGAAGCATGTGGTGGAGCCAGAGCGGTTAGAACACTCGCTTCCCAAAGCAAAGGAACTGGACTAAAAACTAGATCGTGTCAATCCTGAATCTACCCAGTCGTACACATGGGTACCTGAATCTGCTCTGAGTTAAGGATGACAAAGGCATCGAGGAAGAGTAGTACCCACCCCACCAGATAAAGCCGAGACCTAGTATAGGTGAAATCTGTAACACTTTACTCCGCTACGGCAGTATCTACGTTGGGACTGCCAGTCTATAGCCTGGTACTTAATTCTTATCTTTTCTTTCTCTCTCTGAATGATTGGCCAGGCGGTTAGATGACTAGCTTGAAACGACAAGGAGGCAATGTTCTTGACTGCAGAAGTCCGGTTTCGTTATCTCTGACATAGTTGTACAATTGTTCATCTTTTTTTCACATCTGTGTATTGTTTGCCTTTTTAGTCTAACAGTCTACCCATAATATGAATTATCATTGCTATGAATTCTTCAGGGTAGACAGTGCCTTTGGACCAAACTTTGACTTCTGTTAAAAAAAAAAGAAAAAAGGTTTAGTTTGGTTTGAAGGACTCAGGGCCGTAGATAGGACTTAATAAAGGAGGAGGGGGGTTTAATACAAAATTTTTGTTGTAATGCAGTATTTTGGTACCGGTTCAGTATAATTTCCCCCAGACGATACGTCAAGGCCTTAAATCCTACCCCCTGCAGACCCAAGTAGAACAGTCCCAACTAAGATGGTTTGGCCATGTCTGCAGAATGGAAGAAGATCGGCTACCACGACAATCATGGGAAACAAAGAGCCAAGGATCCAGACCCCCAGGACGACCCAGAGTCCGCTGGGAGGACAACATTAGACAATCTTTGAAGGACCGAGGGCTAGAATGGAACCAGGCCAGGAGGAAGACAGCCGATGGGATAGTCTGGCGCTCTCTCTTCCAAACCTCTACACCTCACGGTAGAAGGGGAGCGACTAAGTAAGTAAGTTCAGTATAATTTCCCAACTAAGGGTGGGGGAGGGTTTGAACCCACAAAACCACCCCCCGTATCTACGAAGGACTATCATCATTGCACACGTATAACTCCATCAGTTCTTCGATCTCCTTCCTTAGATCACACAAGGAGGATCTCAGCACAGTGCACGAACTCCGTGGCACCGGCGAGAAAACCAATATGTGTATATAGGAATCACACATTCTATAAATATTTCTGTGGTCGGTAGGATTCATACTTTTTAAACAATTTTTGTCAGGGAAGCGGCATGATAGGCCTACTCCTGACGATTTCCAACGGCTGACAGATTTTTAACGTGCGCAACTTGCACACGGGACCTCCTATTTCTTTCGCCCTTATGCTGGATCTAATATGGTGATGTCTGAAACACTATACTCCCCTACGACAATATATGCTATGGAACTATCTTTACCTGTTTTATTTTATTATGTTTACCACGTGCACTAGTGCACTAAATAAGGGGGGGGGGGGGGGGGGAAGAATGTTCCATATATTCTTTTGCATACAATAAAAGAGGATTGTCAGTTAGTAATTTGTCGTAGACTTCAGAAAACTGTGCGATCGCATGGCGAATTGCTCATGAGTAAGAATAAGGAGCCAGAAGCTGGAACAGACAGACACATTTACCTACCTAGGATGCATACCTAGTAACACCAGACGGCGGAACAAGCAAATACATCAACAACAGAATGAATAAAGAGAGAACAGCCTTTGCTAGTCTCAACAACATCTGGAAGTCATCTCAGTACAGCACAAACACCAAATTAAGATTATATGAGAGTTGTGTGCTTTTCTATGGTGTAGAATGCTGGAGAGTAACAGAGAAAGAAATGTCGAAATTGTCCTCTTTCCACACAATCTACATAAGGAAAATTCTCCGAATCTCTTGGCCGAATACCATCATCAACTAAGATCTCCTTACTCGGAGCAAGCAAGAGGACATGCACGCCATCATAGCTGGCAGACGCTGGAGCTGGGTTGGCCATGTCCACAGAAGAGACCCCGATGCCATCACAAGAACAGCTATGGTATGGACCCCTGAAGGAAAACGAACGAGAGGCCGACCAAAAACAACTTGGCGGAGGACTGTGGAGGCTGAGATGCAAAGAATGAACCAGAGTTGGGGCACTGTACGAAGGATGGCCACCGACAGAGCAAAGTGGAATCAATATGTTGCTGCCCTACAAGACGCCAACAGGCGTGATGACCAATGACTGCTTTGACGGTCAGCGGCTAAGGATCAAAGAAGAAGACATGAATGATGGAGCCGTAGTCGTGTTCTTTCCTTTGTTCCCCAAAGGCCACTGGCAACTAAACAGGCCATTGTTATTGTATTTCGCCTACTACAATTTCTTTCTTTCTGTCTTTCTTTCTTTTCGATTTGCCGGAGCGCGTACACAATCTCGATCCAGTATTTAAGTTACTTGTACCTTTTCCGTCTAACACTTTTGTCTATTCTTCTTTATAAAGTTCTGCACTTAAGATTTGTCCCAATGTGTCTCTGTGACTATTTTCATTGTATGCTTCCGTGGAGTCCAGTATTGATCGTCTGTAATTGATTTAATTATGCGTAACACTTAAACACAGAGAAAGGAACTGGAGACAGGATTTCGAATGATTCTTCTTATACATTCTTCTCCCGGAATTCTGCCAGGATTATATGATACTTCTATATAAGCTGTCATCCCTGTATTTCTCTACTTTTTTCACGATCTTCGCATCTAACAAAACAAGTTAACTGCTCTAACTATTCTTGTGGTAATCCACTTCCGTAATTAAGTGAAAAAAAAAAATTTGTTCCTACGTAAACTAGTGCCCCTAGATCTATATAAATTATTATATGATAAAGGGGCACTAATGTAAACAATCGTCTTGCCGAAGCAGTAATATAAAAAATGAGAACTTCAATACAGTACTGTCGAACGTTTTCGTAATGTGTAAATTCTCATTAAATATTGTCACAAATATTCATTTTTAAAATAAAGCTTTAATAATTTTTTACTTTAAAATAATTATATCTGCTGTGAAGTTATATTTTATTAGATTTATAGTTTTTGAAATATGTTTTTTTCTTGTTGCATATTTTTAAAGCCGTATCTATTGTTTGGTTGGATCAGATTTTAATTTTTTAAAGCACGAAGTTACTACAATGTTTCGCCGGACAACTTATTTACGTACAATTATATTTAGAATAACACATTTATCAAATATCACTCGTAATTTTAAGTCACATCATGTATGCCCAGCACGTTAGTCCTAAATGAACCAGTACTATTATATATGTAGCAGTTTATTTACCGAATCGTTTTGCAGTTCCCATGCAAGCAATCGCATCTCTATGTAGCCTAGGTCTAGGCTACTTCTAATTCTCAGCCGGATTCTATACAAAACTGGACGCTCACAGGACCTAAGATATCTAGGCAGGCTAAACCTGTTTGTCTGAAAAGAAGTAAATATATTTTTGTAACAATTTGATATACTGCAAGTATCTTATATGTTCATTTTAGGATTTTAAATCTGTTTAACGATCTCCTGCTAGAGAACGACATTGCAGTTAATGAATCAACAATGCCAAAGGCTGTTGGAATTTAGCATCAAACGTAAGGCGGAGCAAGCAAAGACATCAACAACAGAATGAACAAAGCAAGAACAGCCTTTTTTAGTCTAAACAACATCTGGAAGTCCTCTCAGTACAGCACAAGCACAAAGTTAGGATTATATTAGAGCTGTGTGCTTTCTGTGCTTCTCTATGGCACGGAGAGCTGGAGAGTTACAGAGAAGGAAATGTCGAAATTGTCCTCTTTTCACACAACATGCCTAAGAAAAATTCTCCGAATCTTTTGGCCAAATATCATCACCAACCAAGATCTGCTTACTCGGAGCAAGCAAGAGGACATGCACACCATCATAGCTGGCAGACGCTGGAGCTGGGTTGGCCATGTCCTCAGAAGAGACCCAGAAGCCATCACAAGAACAGCTATGCTATGGACCCCTGAAGGAAAACGAAAGAGAGGCCGACCAAAAACAACTTGGCGGAGGACTGTGGAGGCTGAGATGCAAAGAATGAACCAGAGTTGGGGGCACTGTACGAAGGATGGCCGCCGACCGAGCAAAGTGGAATCAATTTGTTGTTGCCCTACAAGACGTCACCAGGCGTAATGGCCACTGACTGCTTTGACGGTCGGCGGCTAAGGATCAGAGAAGAAGAAGTAAGGCTAGCAGGGATGCACGGATGAGAGGATGCTTCCGGAGTATATACAACCAGCGTGGTATAAGAACAATCAGCATTTATACCATTTGAAATTTGCTGTAAACGACTAAGCACTGTATGGGTTTGCTGGGAGCAGGCTACACATGAAGAACAGTGGGACGTATTCTTCAATGTTGTCTAAATAGCTCGCCCACATCGTTAGGGTTAGGTCTAGGATTCCTAACCCTAATGCTTACCCCCTTTTGCCGCATCTCTGAGTTTTCTTTAAAGGCTGTATTGAGTTGATGTCCCACTGTTGTTCATTTCAACCGGACCGGCATGCCAAGATATTAATGCTGAACAGTAAAACAGTATGCCTATTCATGAGCTTTTTGTGATTCAGTATTTAAAAGATATCTTAATTTTGTAAAGGTTCTTGATCAGCACATACAAGTACATTTACTGATAGTAAAGACTTGAGGGCTAATCACAAACTTTGATTATAACTCATGTGTCAAACGGTTAAATGCCTTGAGAGGTGAATTATCTAGCATGTGCTCTGAATACTTTTCAATAAATCATCACACTTCACCTCCCCAAGGAGCATAGGCCTTCAGCAAACTTATGTCAAGACTTCCTGTTCTATGTAACCAACTCAGGGTCTTTCCATATTGTTTCCATCCCCTTCGTGTCTATCACCAGTTATCTTCTCCATGTGTTCTTTGGTCTTCCTCTACCTCTCTCACCCTGGGGATTCCAGAACAAGGACTACCTTGTGATGCTATCGACAGGTTTGTTCAGTATGTGTCCCTATCTGTCCCTCCAGCGTTTTTCTTATAGCTGTTGTTGCACTGACACTCTGCCCTGGTTTCTGTCAGATGCATATCTATAATGTCCTTTGATTAAAACAACTTTTTTTTCATATTAAACAACTTGTTGCAGTTCTTTTTTTTTGTAGATCCATGGTTTCATCATACGTCCAAAGTACACATAACCCTGGGGTTAACCCCAGGGGGTAACAGGTGGTGCCTTGGATGTTGGATCCAAAGTGGCAGATTTTTATGTGCTTAGTTCTTAGTAAAATAATTATCAGCTAATTATGAAATCATTTAGATTCCAAATGATATATGCATATATAGGGGGAAGGTAGTAGCTGCAACAGATATTCGCTGTCAGTTATAATGTTTGATGCCTAATTTCAGCAGAATCTTTGAAAATCTGTCACAGCAGGTCTCTCATTAGATTCACTGTGTAAGGCACTTTTTAAAAAAATTATAATTTGGAGTCTTAATAAAGCTTACATTTATTTAATTTAACATTTTAAGAGTAGCAATTTTGTTTGTTCATATTTCCACTGTGACACATATATAAATGTAGAAAGCCAAAAAATATCCCTTTCTGAGTGTTCTGTGCCTACAATAATCTTAGGGGGTACCTGAGGATGTGGCCAGCCCTGCAGTGGGTACTACAGCCAAACTGGTTGAGAACTATTTGTGTATATCAAACAATTTTTTTTTTTGTTACCAGTTTTTCTGTATAGAAAGATAATGATTTTCCTCTGGGACGTTTAAGCTTGGTGTTTGTATGTTTGTGTATTTAGATGTCATCAGAGCTGGCATATGAAGCATCAGATGGAGCCTCAGAAAAATGAACTTTTGGAGCGGAGTTTGTCTGTTTGGAAGGGATGGAACTCGATTGAATGGGAGGATTTTGCCCCTACTGTTCTGGACATCCACACAGCCAGCAGCATTGGTCATTATGAATGGGTGCGCTCCATCATTCTAAAGTATGATAAATTTTACTTTTTTCTTAAATGCAATATATAAGTGTCTAGATTAAAACAGATAACATTATCAGAAAAGCAGCACACAAGTTAAGAGTAGCTTTCATTGTATTGGAAATTATATGGAAATTGAAAGAAGCTAAGTCAGTTCAACACTGAATACAAATCTTGAACTCATCTTTCAAGGCAACTTTATTGATAGTCTTTGAAACAATAGAGGACAGCAAAAATGACAATCAAGATGTTAAATTCTGAAAGGGTTGCTTGAGCAGAATAAAAGTGGTACAACAATGTTGAACTAATGGAAAGAACCTAGCAACAACCAGTAAAACAAGAGGTGAAGTATAGACTCTAGCATTGGATAGGACACACTTGAATGACCACAAGTTGATAGCATTATGGGACAGTTGTTATTCTGGTATTCCTAGGGTAAGAAAAATAGACGGAGATATAGACATGAAGGAATAAGATTAAATGAGAATTGTGTACTTTCTTGCTTCTGTATGGTATGGAATGATGGAGAGTAACAAAAAAGGAAAAGTTGAAATTGTCCTCTTTACACACAACCTGCCTAAAGAAAATTCTCCAAATTTTTAGGCTGAGTACCATCACCAACCAAGAACAGCTTACTTAGAGCAACCAAGAAGACATGTGCACCATCATAGCTGGCAGACGCTGGAGTTAAGTTGGCCACGTCCTCAGTAGAGACCTAGACGCCATCATAAGAACTGCTATGCTATGGAGGAAAGCAAAAGAGAGGCAGACCAAAAAAATACTTGGCGCTGTGGAGCCAGAGATACAAGGCATAAACCAGAGTAGAGACACTGCATGAAAGAATGCCATCGACTGGACAGGGTGGAGACGGTTTGTTGCTGCCCTACAATACGCCACCAGGCGTGATGGCCACTGACTGCTCTGACAGTTTGTGGGTAAGGATCCAAAAAGAAGAAGGGAGAAAGAAAAAATGTAAACACCTTTAATGTTTAACACAAGACAGAAAATCTTGGCATGTGTTTCTTGAAGACCTGTGCTTCACAGGGAACTAAAAGATAAGAATGAAGAGTTAAAACTGTCTACACGCTTCATATGTTTTTTTCTGCTTTGTGTTAGCGTGACTGATAACAAGTTAAGTGCCAGTTGTCTGCGGTGTGGGATTTAGTGTAATTTTGTGTTAATATTTGATGCAGTCTTCCTATCACACATTCTGGGTTGAATCACACTTCAGTGTCTGCTGTGTCTTCCAACAACAAGTTATGCAGTTTCTTGCTCTTTGCCACTTAACAACAAATTTTGCCATTTCTCGCCCATTACAAAAATAGCATCTTTTGAACACAGCAGAAGTTAGCACAGAAAAAAAAACTGCAAGGTGGCTGAATTGACACTAATAACGGAGCAAGTAGAGTAAAACATAGGGGTGAAGGAGAGATATAAGGTGCGGTCTCCATATCAGATCAAAATAAAAAAAAAAATATATTTGTAACAACTTAATATTTTACCATAAAAAATAAAAAATTAGAAACGGGTTATGGTCATGAATTTAGCATTTGGATTTTAGGGCTATGGTTAGATTAGGCTGTGGAGACATAAAAAATAGCCAATAATACTAACCTTCACCATAATCCTATTTTGCTTTTTTTTTTAAAAATAATATGGTCTGACAGACATTTAAACAAAATACGCAGTAAAAAAAGATGATCCAATATGGGAATGGTTACAGGTTACATGTAAAAAGATGGTCCAAACTGGGAATTAGGTAGCAAGTTACACATAAACAGATGGTCCATAGTGGGAAGCAGTAACAAGTTACACATAAAAAAGATGGCCCAGAGTGGGGGAGACAGTAACAAATTACACATAAAAAGATGGTCTAGAGTGGGAGACAGTAACAAATTACACATAAAAAGATGGTCCAGAGTGGGAGACAGTAACAAATTACACATAAAATGATGATTCTGAGTGGGAGACAGTAAACAATTACACATAAAAAGATGGTCCAGAGTGGGGAATAAAGATATGCACATAAAAAGATGGTATGATTTGGAAATTGGTAGCAGGTTACAGGAAAAAAAGGATGGTGCTGAAAGGGAGTTAGTAGCTCGTACACATAAAAAGTTTGGTCCACAGTGAGGATGGATAGCAAGTTACACAAAAATATGAATGAAGGGGATTCACTTTAATGAAATGTAAAGATATTTTTTTGCTTTTGAACTATTATTATTATTCATTGGACAATTAATGAACCAAATTCATTTATCTTCACTACTGAAAACCACACTGTTTTTAATGTCGCTCACCAGAGGTGAAGACCCAGCGTTGGACAGGAGGAAACCACCTTGGAGGATGGACTCCGCTGATGTACGCTTGCTACATTGGGCATGACAACATTGTCAACCTTCTCATTAATGCTGGCTGCAACATGAACATGAAGAACTCTCGAGGACACACCCCGCTCATGTTGGCCGCAAGCTGCGGGAATGAAAGTGTGGCTCGTACTCTTGTCAGGGTAAAACTTTCTCAAAAGTAATAATTTATTTTTTCAGAATAACATGTAACCTTGTGTCCCCACAGTTAGCCAAGAGAAAAAAGAAAAATTTCACTTTGTCGTGTTCTTACTCAAGTGCCTCTTTATGAAATGTTGATGCAGATTTTCATAAAACAGTCACCTATGTTTTTTTGAGTTGATTTAATTTTAAAGATAACAACAAATTAAAGAAAAAAACAAGTTTTAGGGATCCATTTTTTTTCATTTTTGTTGTACCAGGTGCACACAAAAAACTAATTAATGTACCCATAACATTCTATTACTTAGAGAATAAAAGTGGATGTCCAGTTATTATCATTACTCAGTAATTCGTCTTTCACACACACACAAAAATTAATTTATGAAGGTTAAATATTTTCTGAATGCACAAATACCAAATTAAGATTACAAATATGGGCGCAGCTGTGTACTTTCTGTGTGCGAAACGCTGGAGAGTAACAGAGAAGGAAATGTCGAAATTGTCCTCTTTCCACAATTTCTGTTCAGAGAAAATTCTCTTTTGGCCGAAATACCATCACCAATCAAGAACTGCTTCTCACGAAGCAGCAACCAAGAGGAAATGCACACCATCAAAGCTGGCAGAAGCCGGAGTTGGGTTGTCCTACGTCCTCAGATGAGACCCTGATTCCACCACAAGAACAGCTATGCTATGTGGACCCCTTAGAAGGTGAAAGATCGAAAAAGCGGTCCGACTCAAAACACTTTGCGCGTGGAGGGGAACTACGGGGGGAACGCCATGATACACAAAGAAATGAAACCAAGATCTGGGTGCTGCCACAAAGGAATTTCCTCCCGGCCTATGCAAAGTGTAATCAGTTTGTTGTCTGCACGACAAGGTTCCACAACCAGGCAGATGGCTCGACATGGCTGCCTTTTTACAGTCCGGCGTGCTAAGGATCAAGAGAAGAAGCAGAAGATTTTCTGTATTGTGAGGAAACCACAATCCTTAGACTGGCTTGAGCTTTAGTACTGTGTATGTAGAAAGAACAAGCCATGCGTGGACTACTTTTTTAGTACGTTTATGCTTCTAGGAACCACAACCTAGGGTTTGTTGCTGACTTGTCATTAACATCTACTTAACTGAGGGGAGCGGAAGCTGGTGCTATAGTCAAGGACTGGGTTGGACAGACCCTGTCCATGCCCACATATGCAGGTCCAACAGGAATTTTGGTGGCTTTTCTGCTGGGATGAGCTGGTGCCGCAAGGATGCCAATGGTGCGTTGGCATGGTTGTGTTCACTCAGTAACAGTTTTTGTTGCAGGTTTAATTGGTTTTGTGGGTGTTTTGCGCGAGCGTAGAGCGGGACCAGTAACAGTGTTTTGATTATGTTGTATTGAAGGGGAGTTCTGGGTAACAGATCATTGCACGAGGTTGTGTGAGAGAGTTGTTAATTCATATTTTGTTTTAAGAGTGTAATATTAAGCAATTTTTTTGAAGATAATGTGATGGGGGGGGGGTGAGGGGGGGGGGGGGGGCGTGGGGGGGGGGTGGGGGTGTCAGGATTGTAGAACATTGGTTTTAAA
>JAMPIV010002950.1:0-40000 GCA_024509875.1 Oreohelix idahoensis
CGACCTAGGGTGTATCGCAATGTACGCCAAGAGCAATGAGATGCCTGAGCGGGCCAGAAAATATGTTTTCGTTAAGAAGGTAGTTATTTCTTCAGCTGTGACACAATTAGTTCAAGCCAGAGCACGCAATGTAAATATTTTGTTATAAAACAGTAAAACCATTAATGAGAAATATTTTTTAACGTATTGTTTTAACTGTTGTCTGTTTATTTGGTTCGTACGTATTGGAAGTAATAACTAACTAAAATTGTTAATAATAAATCATCAACATCAACCTATAGGTCTTTTATATTTGGAGATGCGCCCTAATATAACCGACTTGGTTGAACGGGACGCCACTCGCCAAGACGAGGCAAAACTGTATTTAAAAAAAAAAAAAAAACTAACATTGATCTGCTATTGTAACTGTCGTACACACATTTTACGTAACTTTCAAGCATAATTTGATTATAACTTTTGGTGCTAGAAGTGTGTGTGTGTGTAGATGTGTGTATGTGTGTGTGCGCGCGTGCGTGCGTGTCGTGCACCGATTGCTCTAAGGCCGGCCCTGGATAAGACGCAGACATATAATGAACATAACCAAATTTCACCCGTCACATCATAGACACACCATCGAACACGGCATACGGCACAGAGATATATAGAACATAACTAAATGGTAGATAGAAACGTGACTACAGACACACCATCGAACACGGCATACGGCACACACATATATAGAACATAACTAAATTGTAGATAGACAAGTGACTACAGACACACTATCGCATACGGCACACAAATATATAGAACATAACTAAATGGTAGATAGACACGTGACTACAGACACACCATCGAACACGGCATGCGGCACAGAGATATATAGAACATAAGTCGCATATACAGTTCGGTCGCATCTTATGCGGGCTTAACTTGCACGGATTAAGCTTTACACTGGCTGGCTGGCCAATGATGTATAATTATAAAAAGCTTGCGTTGTAAAATATTTTAATTATTTACAGGAACTTGCTATAAATACATAAGAGATTTTAAAATCTATTTATGGAAAAAATTTAAATAAAGCCAAGTAATAAGTGGAATTTACACAAATAATAATAACGAAAAAATAAAAGATGAAACACACAATGCAGCAAAGCAAAAGTTACCTTTATACATAAATAACATTAAATCACAGAAAGAATAAAAGCTTTTTATTTTCTTACTGTTTACAAAATATTTACTGCAATAAATTATAACACATACCGGTATACGCCTAGTCATGCAGACGTCATGCTAACCGGCTTGTGTCGTTCATTTTAGGACGGTAGCAAACGTTTCCCTTCGCAGCATTTTATGAGTTTTAAATAACTGAAAATCGCCGTTGTTCTTCTTTCTTTCTTTTTAAAAAAAAAATCTTTTTATCCTATTTGTACTATATATTTTACATATTTGTACACCCTTTTTGTATGGCTCTGAAACATGGACAACAACAGAAGCAAGAACTAACAACGTTTCATAAATGAGACTGCGTAGAATTCTGAATGACTGAAGTGGTATGGCAAAATCACTCACGTGGAACTTTGTATCATGAATGGCTTGTGAACTTTAAATGTTTTGGTTTATGCGGGGTTGACTAAGCTGGACCATCGTTGATTTATCTATTTCTCTGACTATCTTTCTGCCGCTCTACTTGTTCGTCAATCGATTTACTACGTTTCTTTCATCTCATTTAAATTTATCCGTTCATATCCTCAGTATCTTTTTCCAATCATTTGCAATCCAAGTGGTGAGAAATGTAACACCAGGATGAGTTGTTGTGGCTATCAAGAACTATGCCTTCCCACGGAAAACAGTGATGACTTTTACTGTAGACGGCCATAACCCCATCTTGTGGTTCGTCAAAAAGGTGAGTCAACAACCACCAGCAAGATCTGTTGTGTGCTGTTGTGATTTGTGTAAACCGTGGTAACGGTAAGTTGTCTTCAGATGATCTGTGGTACTAAGGCACTGAGGAGGGGAATTGCTAATGTACAACAATGGATTGCAAAATGGAACATGTAAAAATGACTTATGCACAAGTGAGCAGAGATATGGTCGGATTAGGCAACTGTGTGTTCGTATGTGCAGGCCAGCACAATATAATGCTCAAGCTGAGAAGTTATTTCTTCTAGGACAGTTACAGCAACACAATATTCCACTGTTTTATCAAAACGATATCCTTAGTGCAAACACGATGTAAAGGCAAAAGGACTCTTCACCTCTGACTTGATTAATTAATTAAAGCTTTTGACACCAGAAGTATGTAAAATGAATATATATATATATATATGGAGCCGCGGTAGCATAGTGGTTAGTGCACTGGCTTCCTAGCGCAGTGGTCTATGGTTCGATCCCCAGATGAGGCGGAAAAATTTTTAGGCCACAAACGGCTCCTGGGTCGACCCAGCCCCAAATGGGTACCAGAGCTACTCTGGGAAGGTTAAGGCGGCCGGCGTGATGCCGACCACATCACCCCTCGTGTGCCGATGGTCAAGATAATATGGGCCTAACACCATATTCCCAATATGCCTCAATGGGCGTGTAACGGGTTCCTTTACCTTTTTATATATATATATATATATATATATATATATATATATATATATATATATATATATATATATATATATATATATATATATATATATATATATATATATATATATATATATATATATATATATATATATATATATATATATATATATATATATATATATATATATATATATATATATATATATATATATATATATACTGGATTGTACTTCGCAACGCTTGTGACGATATGGAACACGACATTGTCAAGAAAATGGGAAATTCTTTTTTTTTTAAATTTTGTTGTTGTTGTTGCCATCATATACTATTTTTGACATTACTAAATATAAAATAAGTAATTTCGCCAGAAAAGTGATACATTTTTTTTCCATTTAAATTTCATAAACCGCATTTATCCCTTCATTTTATTAATTTTTTTTTTTTTTTTTAATAAACAGAAAAGGGAAGAGAGCGGCAAAGCATCTGATGAGCTTCATCTGCCTCCACTTATCCACTGTCTCGAGTGATAGTCATCCCTATCCCTGTTCAATCTAATATTCCGTTGCTATTTGGATATTCGATGTAGCATTAATATCCATTTTGTGTTTTATCTACTTCAGAATGTTAAGTTAGATGTCTGTCTTTATATATAGCTATTTACAGCCGAATTTGTTGTTTAAAAATTTCTTGATTATTTACAGCATAATGTTTCTGTTGTTGAAAACTTTCGCATGTTGATTTGATTTATTTATAATTTTTTTTTTTTTATTTCCTTTTTGTTTTCTTTAATAATATTACATTCTTTAGGATCAAATGCGAATTTGGCGGCACTATGAATCCGGCAGACATTGAGGAAGATGTTGGGTCAGTCCTCGAGCCCCGCACGTGCTAGCAATGTTACCCCATCCAACACGAAATTCCTTTCACTTTCTGTGATTCGTTCATTTCTTGTCCTTTTCTTTTTAGTTGAAAGTAAAGGCTAACAAGCTTTAATAAGACATGTCAGAATTTGCTGCCCGAAAGACAGAACAAAGAAAAACAAGAAATAAATTATGACTTGAGATATGAACTCACATAGAATTCAAACGAGTATTTCACAGACCAGAAAGGATATAAAAAGTTACCTAAAAAAAAAAAAAAAAAAAACTTTCATGTTCAATATTTCTTTATGGCAACAGATTCCCACAGTATTTAGTAATACCATACCACATAGTCTTTTAAATTTAGAATACACCCTAATATAACCTATGTAACTAGTGTCTAAAGAAGCAAAACAAAAACAAAGCATAAAACCAATAAAAACAATCTCACATTCAATATTTCTATCTAAACACAGAGTAACTATTTCAGTTTAGAAACAAACTTTAATTGTAGGCCAAATTCATAATATTTATTTGTCAAGACAATTGTCATTGTAACAATTTAAATCTAAAAACAGTAACTTCGACTTATTTTAAAACTCGACGACACGTCAGATGGGGAGGAGGAGGGGGTATCGTCTGGGTCAATTCATATCAGTCCGATTTGTTGAATCTAATCTATTATTTACTGGTCTCTTGGATAATCAATTCTAAGAGGGTTGTGGCGGGGATCTAGACCTTTAACGAGTAATTTCTTCTTTATTAGCTTGTGTCAGTCGTTTTCTCTAAAATCCGTGCTCTCTCTAAAATCCGTGCTTTCTGTAAAAGCCTTCTACAAGGAATTTCCTTCTTTCGACTTGTGCGAGTCAAAAACTATGTTACGAGGGATTTCTGGAAAGATGACTAAATTATTCACTCACTACCTTCTTTTATCATCTGTCATCTATCCAAGGGCATCTTTCATTCATCACTGCCGCCACAAATGGGAATCTTAGTACATGATTTATTTTGTCTTTGATCCACCATCACTGAGCGTTAGTTCTTGGTGAATAGTACACGACTGATGTGATCTTCCTTATCAGTCATTTCTGGCCAAAGGAGCGTATCTCACGAAATAACTTTTGGTGGCACGAGGTTGGGCAATGATAGATCAAGCTGTTGCCCATGCAGCATGACCCGGCCTGGACGTCAGAGGAACGGACTAGCCGATACAGTCTGACACCAGTAGCAACAGCCTAGTCACTAGTAAGATACGGAACTTGCCCTCATGTATTGGCATGTATTAGCTCTAGCATTGCCACAGTTATCCAAGTAGGATCGTGTCATCTAAGGAACCTCGACTGATTTAATGAGCCATTCGCGGTTTCACCGTGAGACAGTGTGAACTTAGACATGCATGGCTTAATCTTTGAGACAAGCATATGACTACTGGCAGGATCAACCAGATAACTGTCCTTCGAACACAGCATTTCGTCGCTCGCTCGCGCGGGGAGGGAGATAGCGCTCTGTGCAGAGCACAGACCCACAATACATGCTTATAAGACCCTCAGACTATGATAATAGCTAAACCGACAAGCGATAATACCAGGGCCGGCCCTAGGGTGTATCGCAATGTACGCCAAGAGCAATGAGATGCCTGAGCGGGCCAGAAAATATGTTTTCGTTAAGAAGGTAGTTATTTCTTCAGCTGTGACACAATTAGTTCAAGCCAGAGCACGCAATGTAAATATTTTGTTATAAAACAGTAAAACCATTAATGAGAAATATTTTTTAACATATTGTTTTATCTGTTGTCTGTTTATTTGGTTCGTTTTACGTAACTTTCAAGCATAATTTGATTATAACTTTTGGTGCTAGAAGTGTGTGTGTGTGTATATGTGTGTGTATGTGTGGGTGTATGGGTGGGTGTGTGTGTGTGTGTGTGTCTCGTGCACCGATTACTCTAAGGCCAGCCCTGGATAAGACGCACACATATAATGAACATAACCAAATTACACCCGTCACATCATAGTACACGGCTGACACAAAGAGAATAGAACATAAGTCGCATATTGTCGTAGATTTTATCAGATAGGTAGGTAATAGATGTTTATAGTCCTGTCTGAGCAGAGGTGATAGTGATAACTATGTGAAAGTAAGGGGTAAGAAATAGTTTTATCACGAGGTGATCGTGTAAGAGAAAGGACAGTCTCTGGATATAATAATTTATCTAATCCAGCCTATCTGGACGACGATATTTAAATCAGACGCATTTTCTCTCCTTGTACGAAAATACAAGTTACACTGCACTCACATGCACACAATTCTGTGACAAATACGCACGAACGTGAAAACACACTATGAATAACATATAATGGATAGGGGGTTGACCGACACGATAACTAAAGGTTTAATAAAGTTTATTATCAATAGAAGATCACAACAATAAGCATATACATCACTAGATCATGGTTTACAGACAAAATTGCAAAATAAGAAATTAATCAAATAGGTTCTCCCCCTCTGGTAAAGGAAAAGAAAGGAAGATCCCAACAGAGGTTAATTAACCCAAAAGATCAAAGGTTAACAATAAGTTATGAAATAGTCAGTATGGGAAAAGAATAGGTTCCTAATGTAAACTATCCCGTGACTACTCAGATTAGTGAGATAAAAAAAGAAAGAAGAAACAACATAAGTATATGATGTTAACAAAAGACATAAGTTTCTTTCTCCGTTCATTCAATTCACACCCATTAAGTGGCCACTTTCAGATTTTTTCTTACCCCAGTAGTTGTCGCAGGCATTCCAAGGAAATACACTAATAAGTAATAAGACTATTTAGTGTCAAATTTAAGTTTTGCCAAATCCAGCCCCAGACTCGCCGTAGTTGCTGACTGCAAATTTCACGGGAGTCGCTAGAGTCGGTGATTTAATTTGTCCTGGATACAATAAGTTATCTATGCCTTCAGTTGGTTGGAGTAAGGTTCATGCGTGGTGATCGCCGACGTAGGATGAATAGAACATATATATAGTTCCTACGTTGTTTAGCCTCGGGTGGCTGAGACGCTAGGTTAAGTTACACAAATGTTGCTGACAATATATTTCGCCACAGCTGGCTGATGAGATTGATATAAGTAAATATGGTAATAGTTCTGGTCCAGTTAATATTATTATTATTTTTTTTTTTTTCGTACGCCCGCTAATACTCGAGGCGAAATCTCAGGTTATTGTTAATGTCTAACCTGACATTGATTTTACGTGAGTATCCCTTTTCTTGTACAGAGACAGGTGTCCCTCGCCATTCAGGCAGATACTCGTCGATTTCGGAGGTACCCATTAGAGCTGGGTCGGCTCAGAAGCCGCCAATCCCTGGTCGACGACACTTCTTCAAATGTCCTCGCCAGGTCTCGAGTTAATCTAGTCCAATTCCCGGTCGACGAAAAATCCTCAAATGCCGTCGCCCGGGTTTGATCCTGAATCACCCGGTCGCCAGAGCGGTGTTGTAACCACTACTCTAGCGCAGCTCCTTAGTTAATATTATAATTTAATGGTTCTATTCTGGTTTTTCTCATGAAAATGAGGAAAATTGGACCACACAGGTCACAGCAAGAAGCTCATCAATATTAACTATCCCTGGATGCTTATAATATTATAAGTTCGTATGATCATAAGTTCATATGGCCATAAAAAAGCCGCTAGTACTCAGGTTGATCAGCCGCAATCAGAAAAATGAAACACTCCATGAAAATCTAATAATGTTCACTCTGTACGAGAAATCTAAGATATCGAGCTAGTGAATTTCAGATAGATTTCTGAACAACTGATCATGGCTATCGGAGAGACATGGTATATATCCGTAAATTCCCTTTTATCGCTCTTTAATGCGAAAGTCACACCTACTGCCAGACCCGAGCCCATTTGCCGTTCGATTTTTGAATCAAAGGTAATGTTACCCTCTCTGCCGCCGACAACCTCTCTGGCTTGACTTTCATCATCTCCGCCTTCCGAATATCAGCTACGCAATTAATTCCCTGAAAGTTTTACAATCCAAGGTCCGTCTCAGACTTAACATCGCCCCTGATCAAAGAATCTATTATGCCATGCTCCGCTCTCTCTCTCTCTCTCTCTCTCTCTCTCTCTCTCTCTCTTTGTTCCACCGTGCTTAATTGCCAAACGGCTCACGTGTTAATTGCACTTGTGAATTCGGCGTTCCTGTAGCACAAAAATAAACTAGATGGGGAGGGGCAAAAGTGGATGATCACTGCTGCACTATTTCCATCTGTGAAACATATACAGTTCGATCGCATCTTATGCGGGCATAACTTGCACGGATTCAGCTTTTCACTGGCTGGCTGGCCAATGATGTATAATTATAAAAAGCTTTCGTTGTAAAATATTTTAATGTTGTTGTTGTTGTTGTTGTTTTCTTCTACTATGTTGCTGTGATACCCTGTTCAACCTGAAATTTGGTTATAATTGGGGTATATAGGGTGTTATCGTTTTCACTGGTATCTCGTTCGTAGTCCTGGAGGTGACTGGTCCTGAAAAGGACCACTTGCTGGCTGTCTGGATTCCTCTTTGTCCGTTTGTGGTGCCGTGTCGCTCTCATGGTGTTTTTTATGTCCTGCCTCAACTATCTGGCTCGTTTAGTTTTGTGTGTTTCTACGCTACTAGTTTCTGTTGCTTTTGTCTTCTTGCTCTCCTGTATCTGTGACAGTGCTTTTTCAATTATCGTTGGTAGTAGCTGTTCTAGCGTTTCTGGCTGCTAATGCTCTATCTTGATTGAGTAACATTTGCTGTACGATGTCGATTTTCATTTTGTCTTTCGTTTCTTTGTTTTGTTCTCTAGTTTTTGTAAGGATACAAAATATTTTAATTATTTACAGGAAGAATTTACACAAATAATAATAACGAAAAAATAAAAGATGAAACACACAATGCAGCAAAGCAAAAGCCACCTTTATACATAAATAAAATTAAATCACAGAAAGAATAAAAGCTTTTTATTTTCTTACTGTTTACAAAATATTTACTGCAATAAATTATAACAAATACCGGTATATGCCTAGCCATGCAGACGTCATGCTAACCGGCTTGTGTCGTTCATTTTAGGACGGTAGCAAACGTTTCCCTTCGCAGCATTTTATGAGTTTTAAATAACTGGAACTGATGACTGAAGTGGTATGGCAAAATCACTCATGTGGAACTGATGACAAGAACCAGCCAAGTGCCAGTTTAACGAGAAGAAGACGGTGGAGATAGATAGGACGCACATGGAGGAAACACGTTCATAGAACTATCAGGGTAGCGTTGCGTAAGCAGAAATGTGGGACGCTATTCCCGCTTTTTAAGCCCCGCCTCCCGAACGTTGCGTTGCAAAAGAGCGTTGACCGCGGCTCCCTCCACTTTCGAGTTAGCGGGTGCGAAAGGAGACGAGGTGAAGACATGGTAGGGTCGTGATACGGCTCGTAAACAACAATGGCTAGTTCATGGTTACCGATGCGATGACGGTTTTTTTTTAAATTGCAAATAGCGAGACGGAAGTTTACATAATATGCCATGTTAAAAATACTGCATGACTTATTGATGAGAATATACACGATCATATTTAATATATGGGTTTGTGACATCTTTATCATGGAAGACGAGGTTATAGTTGTAGCTTATGGAGTAGGAAAAATAACTAACAGCACACGTCGTATATTATGCGGTGTTGCGAAACTGCGTGGCGAGTAAAAGTAATTTAAATTTTTAAAAACACTATTGTATCAGATTTCTCATATTCTCGATTTATAAGCTTCTGGGCTCAGCCCTTACACTTTTTTGTTCATCTTTATAGTTACCCTAACAATTCTTCGCTCGACCTTTACATTTCAGCGCACTGATACAACAGAGTACATGGATGTAAACATAGTAGTCCCATCCACCAGACACCCACATCCTGCGGTATGCTGTATTTTAAAGGCGGAGCTTCATATACCGCGCTCGCGAAGAGCGGCATTTATACGCAACGTAACGCAAGTGGTCCTTGTTCATGAATCCCCAGAATAAGAGAGGTAGATGGAGACCATGGAGAAAAGAGGTAGATGGAGACCATGGAGAAGAGAGGTAGATGGAGACCATGGAGAAGAGAGGTAGATGGAGACCATGGAGAAGAGAGGTAGATGGAGACCATGGAGAAGAGAGGTAGATGGAGACCATGGAGAAGAGAACTACAGACCCATGTATTGGCTGAAAAAGACTTGCAATGACATTGAGCTGATGACACAGGACATGAAGACTTGGCATACGTTTGTTGACGGCATATGCTCCCTGGGGAGCTGAAGGGTGATGATTGAATGAATATATTTTACAATGAAATAATTATGTAAAATCACTTTAATTTGAAAACTGAACAGTTTGAAGGTGGGAGGGCCTTGCTAGGTGTCGCGTGGTGAGCATTAGGGCAACTACGACAGTAGTTTTGGCCAGAATAGCCTATGAGTTATTAGGTAGAAGGTCTCTAGAAATTGGCTCGTTAAGAAAGAATAAAGACCTATTCGAGATAGGGACAAGAAGAAGGGAATGCGAATGCTTTCCCCTGGACAGTGTTTTCTAGTTAATTATGGAAAGAGTTCTGTTTCCCCACGACCTTAGCTTCTGCCCTTAGATCGCGTAACAGAAAAAGCCCCCAACCTCATCTGAGTGTAGAAATCTCCCTATATGTAAATATTTAACACCGACAGCACGGGTGATACATTAACAAACGAGATAATGATCACACAATTATTGGGTTTATTAACTAAATATCTACACATATAGGGTTAATAATGGTTAGAACGTGATGATGGTAAAAGACGATTCACACATAACACACAGATGAGATATTAATAATGTAGTTAATAAAGTAGTAGTTAATTAAGAAAGAGCTTGTGTAAAGCGAAATGATGATGATGATGTGATATGATACGTGTTACCAAAATGGTGAGTAATCTACACAGTCCATGTGTCTCTAAATGCTTCGCCCGGATAGGATGATTCACATGTATGCATAGAATGTCCCAAGTTGTTATAAGTTATGTCAAATGGGGTATCTTTAAGTCGAGGACGTTCTGATGAAAACTGTTGTCGTACTGAGAACGTTGACGATATATATATATATATATATATATATATATATATATATATATATATATATATATATATATATATATATATATATATATATATATAGTCCTGCACTGTTTGAGTATATCTCTGTAGCGTTGATCAACAGTTAATAGTTGTCGTATGAAAATGTCTGTTGTCTAATCTCCTGAGGGTACTGGTCAGACTGGATATCTTCACGAAATGTTAGTGATATGTAGACTCATTATCTTGCGTATGTAAGCGTGATTCATAAAATATACTTTAGAGTCTGCTTCATAGAATGCACTTAAGAGTGTGTTGCACTTGGTATAAATTTGAGATTCAACTTTTGAGCTCTTTCGCTTGACTTCAGACAGTACGCTTCCGATGGAGCTGAACTTGATATGAGTAATCAACTGTGAGCTTTAGCTTGACATCTGTAGTAAGCTTTCGAATGATTTTAACTTGTGCGCATGTGATATAGGTTGACGAAAAATGCTGCGTCCACCTTCTTGAGCGTGGTCAAGAAATATTCCTTTTTAAGTGAGGAACGAAGAATGTCCTATGGCGAATTCTGCTAGCCAAATGTCCGTTTTTTGATAACTTATTTCTGGTTAGACGTCAGACACGTAGCGTGTAGACTCAGACTTCTGATGGACTGAAGACACACAAAAGTCTTCGTAAGTTTTCACACTTAATATATACTGGTTGACTTTCATTTATTCTACTTCTCACTATTGATCTCTATGAGTTCGATTCTAATGATGTTAAATATATTGTGCATGAGAGTGTGTGCGTATGGAAGACTATGATGATGATTCAACAAGCTAGATGAAGGTGAAGTATGAACTATTAATTACTTCCTATCAGCCTATCATCTTAGAGGAAAATCTTCTGATTTTATTAATCATTTATGAGAAGAATTAATTGAAAAACTATCTTTCGCACATTTAGCTGTGAGGTTAAGATGAATAAAGAATAATAAAAAAGTATTAATAATCTGTATAAGATCTACTAACCTTCTTTTCCCTTCGCAAAATCCTTTAAGAACACAATACACACAGATATGAAATATTTATCCACACTGAATTAATTGCAGGCTATGCGTTAGGGATTTTTCTTTACACCACAATGTTGAAAAACTGGACTCATCTCTCTAGCGAGCTGCGCGGTATATTATATCTCTAAAAGTCAAATGTGGGTCCCTTGGACCGGTGACGTACAACTCCGCCCATACAACCAATAGCTAAGAGTCCCTCTGGTCACTCATTCCCAGGATCTCTCTTGTCCCCTGTCAGTCTAAAAGTGGGTGGGGCAATTCGCGACCAACTTTCGTTGCCGGGCTTGCCTGACAAACAGGTGTTGAGATAATTGGCTGGCCAATGCAAAAGTGTCCCCCGCCTTCCAACTGTCATATCACTCTCTGTTTGTCTATCGCTCCGCGTGTTGGCGGCGGCCTTTGTTACCTCGGTCCATTGTCGCCAGCACGCTAACAAGTCCCTTTGTGGCGCCGCCTATTGTATTACATGGCGGTTGGTTTAAACAGCATGAGAAGCCAAGCTGGGCGTCTCCCCGCGCCATTGTCCCAATGTGGTGACCCGTCGCTTGTATGGACAGCGGCCGAGCAATAAAGAGACTAAGCTTTTGTGTCAGCCGCGCTCGCTTCAAAGTTAACAATAGTCCACAGAAATTGTACCATGCCCAGATGTCTGATTTTGATGAAACCAGATGTGTTTCACCAGATTTATCACGAGGCAATGTGGACTTCAAAAGATGATGCCAGGTATGGGGACTCAATCAAAAGAATTTATTTTACCACCGATGAAAGAACAAATGTGGTTCTCTAGATACCGGTCGCGAGTAATCAAAACGATGAAATAGCAAATGTGGGATGAAAGAGCACAATGTTTGAGAAAATAAAATAAGAAAGAGGTAGGAAAAGATATGGCGATAAGGCTTTGCGATAGTTTATCACAAAAGCCCCCTCCTAAAGTGTGATGTCAGTCAGGCTCATGATAGCTTAGCCTTCTCGCTAGGGATTTATTAATCCTTTTCCTCATCTTCGTTTTTCTTCCCTGTTTCCATCCGTGCTTTCATGTGTTTCCTTGAGCATCCGGTGACGACGAGTTTTTGCTCGCATCCGAATGTGAAATCTCGGGGTTGTAAAGATGCCTTACGGATGTCAATGGATCATCGTTTAAGTGATTCGCAATCCTCATGGTCGTAATATGGGCCTGTTCTACGTCGTGACTATCAGTGAATGGCTTAAGTAGATGTATATGGTAAATCTTTTGCTTTCTGTTCACTTCCACCTTAAAGTTTGTTCGAGATAGTTTCTCGATAATCTTGTATGGTCCTTTCCAACAGAGTTGTAACTTATTACTGCTACTGGGCAGCAATACTGACACTTTTTGACCAACCTCTAAATCGCGATCCTTTTCTATTCTGTGATGATATTTGGCAGGTTTACCCCGGGCTTCACGGCCCTTAGCTGTGGCTAATTTCCAGCCAGTCTTCAGACGTTGCTTCAAGTCTGTGACATACTGGAAGGCTGATGTGACCGTGTCGCCTGCCTTGGAATGTGTCCATGTTCTTAATAATGCTTTTAACGGGCCTTTGATAGGTCTCCCGAAGAATAGTGTGACAGGAGGGACTCCCGTTGACGCATGCGGTACTTCCCTATAAGCAAATAATGCGGCGGGAAGATATTGATCCCACGTTTCTGGCTTCTCTTGTGCCAACTCTCGGAGAATAGAGGTGAGCGTTCCGCTAAATCTTTCTACTTGCCTGTTACTCTGAATGTGAGTGGGCGAAGTATGAAAATGCCTAGTCTTGAATATTCTAAGCACCGCTTCTGTCAATTTGCCTTGAAATTGTGACCCAATGTCTGTGAGAATTGCATGTGGGAAGCCTAATCTAGTAAAGATATGCAGTAAGGCGTCAGCTACATGCACTGAGTCGCATGCTGGCATGGCTATGGCTTCGTCCCACATGGAACATGTGTCCACTAAGTTAAGGATATGGGAGTTCCTCTTCTTAGTTCTCAGCAGAGGTTCAATTATATCCACGGCCACTCTTTCAAATGGGGTGCCCAAGATTGGCATCTTCCCAAGGGTTGCGAGTGCCGTCCAGTGTTTTGGTGCAACTTTATGGCACTGAGGACAAGACTTGACGAAACGTTCAATGTCGCCGGTGATCCCTGGTCAATAATAGTGACAGGCGGTCCTTTGAGTCGTGGCGCTCATTCCCATGTGTCCACTAAATGGGATAGAGTGGCCCATCTCAAGCACCTGGTTCCTATAGGTAGCAGGAACTACTAATTGGTTGTGTTCCTGTCCTTCGTTTCCAGCACGGCGATACATCAGTCCATTCTTCATAAAGAAGTCTCCCTTGGTGGGTGGGTTGTGTGTCCTAGGTAATTTTTTAAAACAGGGCGCCATTGAGGAATCTTTCATTTGGGCCCTCTTCAATTCCTCGGGGAGGATACTGGTAGGATGTTCCTTCCTGCTCTGCGTCCTTTTTTTTACTGTCCTCTAGTCTGTACGGCCGCCATGACTAGTGGTTGAGAAGGTTCTCCAAGGAACACATATCTACATCCCAAGATTAGAGAGTAGATTGGTTCTTCCATTATGGCTGCACAAATCTCTCCTGTCACGTAACGAGATTCCACTCTGATAAGTGCAATTGGCAGTGTCGTGGGTGCAATATCCTTTGACAGACCTTGGATGTCGTCACTCTCTTTTGTCGTCTGGTCAGGGGTGACAAGAGATGCCTTGACCACCGCATCGAAAGCCAGTCCTGTGTCACAAAGGCACTCCACAGATTGTCCGTTTACGAGGACTGATTCGATGACAGGAGGATAAGAAATGTTTCCGGTAGAGGGACTCTACTCCCTATAGGGTGACGATTTTATCTGCAGACATGCAGCATGTTGGGGAGGAGGTCTACGCTTGCACCCATTAGTGTTGTGATTGTTCAAGCAACAGTACCTGCACCATTTATCTCCCTGTCTCTGGTGTTGCACAGCATTTTTCTTGTCGTGGTCTTTGTAGTTATCCTGTTTAGCGTGCTGTTTCTGCGAGATGTGTGGTCCTTTGCTTTGTTGGTCTGGTTGTAAGGGAGCTGGTTGTTTTGGCGCCTGATCCGGAACCTTCTTCCTGGCTCCTTGAGATTCCATGAGAGCAATTTGGAATCGCTCTGCCAGTGTAAGAATATTTTCTAACCGGTTAGAGCCGTTTTCAGTGAGAAATCTACGCATTTCTACTGACATAGACTCCTTTAGTTGCTCTATCACAATCAGCTCTTTTAACCCGTCATAGTCCTCGGTGAAGTTTTCCAGTGTACACCACTTCACCAGGTAGTCTTCAATACGGACTGCGAACTGTGAGAAGGTCTCTCCGGCCTCCTTCTTAGAACCTCAAAATGTTTTTCAGTAAGCCTCTGAATGAACTTTGTATCTCATCAAGAGAGCTTTTTTCAGTGCCTGATAGTCATCTTGCTCTCCGGCCGGAAGTTTATTAAAAACTTCGTAAGCTGCTCCGCTTAGGCCCTGGGAAAGTTTCAAGTTCCACTTCCGTTCTTCCAGTCCAAACCCTGTTGCAAAGCATTCAAAGCGGTTTAAAAAGTCGTCCATGGTATCGTTCCTTTCTGAGAAAAGTTCCAGCGGAAAGTTCATGGCATTGGGTGGCACAGGTTGCGAAGCAAGCACACTGTCTGAGCGGGGTGAGAACCCTCTGTCAGAGTTGGAAGCCGCTGCACTTTTTGCCAGCTCTGTCTGATGGGTCTGTCCCTGGATTTCCATTTGCTTCACTTTAAGTGCATGCTCCCTGTTTCTCTCCCGCTCCACTGCTTCCGCTGCGGCTATCCGCTCTGCGGCTTTGGCTGCGGTTTTCCGCTGCGCTGCTGCGGCTTTCCGCTGCGCTGTTTCTGCTGCGGCTTTCTCTTTCCGCTCCGCTGCTTCTGCTTTCTCCTTCTCCATTGCAAGTTTCTGTATCTCCATCTCTCTTGGATGAAGTTTATCAGTCTCCTCGCTTACAAATTTCATCAGCTCTTTCCAACTTAACCCGTATTCACGCCCTGCCTCCATTAAACTAGCTCTAATGTTTGCGGCGTCTGCATGATATGCAGTACGGGTTTGCGAAAGGAAAAATTGGCTGTGACCTCGGAACAAAATTATTTAACTCCCACAAGTAATTATCTCTTTAAAATCAGCTAGGTTTAAAATAGTAAACAAGCTCAAATAGTTCTTTAAAAAAAATTCACTCACTCAGCGTATTATGAAAAATTTAGATAACCGATTCTCTAGCACCTTCTAGATAAGAAAAATTTACCAAGTATTTACGAAGAAAAAAATTTTTTTGTCCAGCAGTTACGGAATAAAGAGAAAAATTTTCCAATTTCCTACAGTATTCTCTGTTCTCAAAAGTGTTTACACTATCAGTTTGATACTTAATTTTTTTTTTAAAGTATCACTCGTGCTTTAGAGATATAAATTATTCCAACTACGTAGTAGACAAAATATAGTAAAAGTCAGTCTAAGAGGTAATCCCTCAAAATGCCAATACATTTTGCAATTATCGCAACTGTATGGCAGGGATGAAAATGTGATTTATCACACTTCTAAGTCCGGGTTCACTAATCCCAAGACGAGCCCCCAATTGTCGTAGTTGCCCCAATGCTCACCACACAACACTACCTCTAACACTCTATTTTGACTAAAAGCGTTTTTCAACTTTAGGCGGTGTCCTCAGAACTTCACCTCCGCGTAAGATGCAAGCGCACTGTATATAGAACATAATTAAACGCACAGTCATATTGTACAGGATCACAGACACGCCAGCTAATCGGGCGTATTGCGCATAGAGCATTGACACATAGCCATATTTAGGCGTAACTAAATTACACTCAGGCACATAGAAGAAGACAACGGACATACTCTACAAGTAAGGTGTATGACGCAGAGGCGACCCTAAAGTATTTGGCACCCGGGGCGGAACTTACCTTTGGCACGCTCGTCCATGAAGAAATACGCTTGCAAGTCTATTTTTAACAGTAAGTACCATCATAATATTGTCCGAGGGCACACCCTTCCAGGCTGTCACCCGTGGCGGACCGCCCCCCCCCCCCTTAGTACGCCACTAATATGGCACACAGATATATAGAACATAACTAAATGACAGTTAGGCATATGACTACTGATACCGTCGAACACGGCATACGGCACAGATATATAGAACATAACTAAATGGTAGATAGACACGTGACTACAGACACACCATCGAACACGGTATACGGCACACAAATATATAGAACATAACTAAATGGCAGATAGACATGTTGAGCATGACTACCTGCAGACACACCATCGAACACGACATTAGACACCTAGACATTTAGAGCATAACTAAGTGAAGCCCAGATACATAGAACATGACTGCAGACTCACCAATAAATAGGCGCACATAAATATAGAACATCCTATATATAAAATCCCAGCTTTTTCTATCAGTGCGTAACGCTAAGGGATGCAACTTTGGTTGAAAGTTAGACATTAATTGTATTGTTTCCCTTATATGTACTCTGGCGAAAATAGTAACATTTACCAAAGAAGAATGCGCAAATGACGGTGTGCAAAAAAAATATTTATAGAATTTGTGATCCCGTATACACACATTGGGATGCTCGCTGCTGCTACGTAGTTCGTGTACTGTGGTGATGCACAGTGGTTTATTTTAATACTTTTGAATTAGTAAAATTGCCGTTAGGTATTGGTGCTTTTGAATTTAATTCCCGTCTTATGACGGGCTTTTACATTAGTAATTACATAACACACATACACACTGTACATGACCGTTGGACATACATTTATTACAAAAGACACACCGACATAAGGGGCATGGGATCCGTAAAACATGAGTCACAGATAAATGGAGCATAACTAAGTGATATACGTACACACGGGACATGGCAGCAAGCACAGTGAAAAAAAGGGCATAGGACGTACAGAATATAATTAAATGACAAACCGGACGTGAATACGTGACACACAACCACTTAGGACATTACTATAGGACATACCCAGTTCGTCGATTTCCTTGCCCATATTGAGAGAAATCCCAATGAGAATAAGGCTGAAGAGCAGAAGTAAAAATGTCACCGCCCCCACGGCTCGGACCACTCGTTTTCTGTGCACGGAGGCGGGGTCATTGTTTAACGTCTCGCCATTGGCTACTGATTAAAAATAAAATAAAATAGAAACACCGTGTTATTGAAGAACTCTATATATGCAGTCTAAGGATAATAATACTGCTCCCTCAAATATATAATAATAATAGCCCCTTCAGTCATAACTGACTATAGGAATGCGCCCCTGAGGTGGCAGCCCTCAGCTGCTTATTTTCCGGGTGCTCTTTTCGACGTTTTCTCCTCTCTTCTGCTTGTTGTGTGAGTTTATTTTCGCTCAATTTGAGGTGGCGCCGTAGGTGCGATCGGCAGCTTTATCATCCCATGTTGCTGGATTTATGTCCAGTGCCCTCATGTCTCTCTTGCACACATCTTTGAATCTCAGCTGCGGTCGCCCAACTATTCTTTTGGCATCTGCCAGTTGTCCGCTGAAGATATCTTTTGGGATGCGACCATCTTCCATGCGGCGGACATGGCCAAGCCAGCGTAGTCTTCGCTGTCTAAGAAGCAAACATATCATACAAGTATATAATATGAAGATGTTCATGGGGCTAGCAATTTCATCGTGCAAAACCATTTGCTTCATACACCACTGTTTAAATGCAAGTTTCCTGCAAGGGAACCAGCTGCCGTGGTGGCTCCGTGCTACATATGGAGCACCAAGAAAAATTATGGTGATTTTAATAGAAAAAAAGATGTAAATGATAGTAACAAAAACTTCGGTACAATACGATGTTGATAGTTGTGCTTTACTAAATTATATAATTAACAGTCAAAGGTAAACGGAGAAAAGGAAGGCAAAGAAAATCCTGGGCTGATAACATCAAAGAATGGGCAGGGCACTGTTTTTCCACACGTGTAGGCATTGCTGAGGATAGAGAGCAGTGGAGGACCCTGTCTGCTGATGCTTCCACCATGGCACCCCTACGACCCATGACGGGTTACGGGTTGAGATGATGATAAGATGATAATTAACATAAAGGATACATAATAATGGAATTAGTCTATGAAATGAGAAGTATTTAGTGCAACATCTCTTTATTAATGGAAGTAAGAAGGACAGTTCTTCGGTCTTATATACTGTGGATCCAGTCCTGGTATACGGAAATGAGCCATGGACAATTAGTAAAAACGTAGGAAACGCACTGGAGGTCACCGAGATGTGGTTTTCGAGAAAAATGTTCAAAATACTGTGGACAGCTAAACTGAGTAATGAAGATACCATCATAAGAACAGCTATGCCATGCACCTTGAAAGAAAGCGAAAGAGAGGATGACCAAAAACAACTTGACAGAGAACTGTGGAAGCCGAGATGTAAAGAATGAACTTTAGCTGGTGCACTGCACGACGGATGGCCGTCGACCGAGCAAAGTGAAAGCAGTTTTGTTGCTGCCATATAAGACGCCACCAGGTGTGCTGACCATTGACTGCTTTGACAGTCGGTGGCTAAGGATCAAAGAAGAAGCAGAAGGAAACGCACTAGAGGTCACAGAAATGTACTTTTACAGAAAATTGTTCAGAATACTTCTCTTCTTCTATGATCCACTGTCACTGAGCGTCAGCTCTTGGTGACACTGTGACAGCTAAAATGAGTAATGAGGATGTTGTAAAACGAGGCACGTGGAAGCTTATTCCTCCACCTTAGAAGGAAGCAATCCACTATCTTTTGGCATATTATGGGAAGAAGGAAGCTGGAGTATATCGTGACAACAGGAAAGATGGATGGAAAAGTGATCGACGACGATAAAGAGAGAAGATTCTGATCAGTCTGACATCATGTCATGGAAAGAAGTCAACAACAGAGTTTCTCAATAGTACTGCAGACAGGAAATTGTAGAGATACATGATCACCGACGCCACCAGGCATGGTACTTGATGAAGATGGAACCATTTGAATGAAAGAAGAAGGTATAAGAAATGGCGATATTTTACTGCAAGCTGTAATTAGAATGAAATGTTGAAGACAAACGACAGCGTTGTAAATGGAAAAGAAACATTAGTACTCACGTTTTATTGGTCCAATCGCAGATCGACCTCGGATGTCATCTTCGTCATGGTCCACGTGACAAGATAAGATTTCTATGACGTCATCTTGCGTTGTTGTCATAGTAACGCCATGGAGTTCATGACTGCTCGATTCGAACTCTGATTCGCTAAGGAGTTGATAGGAATGTAGACCATTGGATAACTCGCTGCACTCGGGTAGCGAATCAGAAAGCCGGATATAATCAGGTGATAAGTCGGGGCAGCTCTTAATGGCTGAGAATTCTAATAACGATTGCATGAGATGTTCTGCGTAGAAAAGTGTTACCAAAGTGAAGAATAGCTTGGCAAGGTTAAAAATTGAAAGTTTACACCGGTCAATCACTCAATTGTCACATTGCGTATATATAGCAAACCTTCAGTCATGAGAACCTATATATATATATATATATATATATATATATATATATATATATATATCTATATATATATATATATATATATATATATATATATATATATATATATATATATATATATATATATATATATATATATATATATATATATATATATATATATATATATATATATATATATATATATATATATATATATATATATATATATATATATATATAGCAAACTCAGAATAATTGGTTGTTCTGATTATTACTGATAAAATGCTTATTGTAAACTATATTCACAGTAGGTCATATCACAAAAGAAACTTCCATCACATCAGAATAAGTTTGGCAAACCTTCACTTTCCGTGACATATTGTTCTTGATTAGAAACACAAATACATATTAGTATGTCTTAGGTAGTGGTGGTCTTAAGTTGTGCGAGGCAGTCTGAAGGGGTGCACTTACGAGACCCCATTTAAATAAATTCGTGTGGTATCGGCAAGCATATATTTGTGCACTACGCCCCTAACGCATGAGTCCCTAGACAAAGGTCTTGGGTACCTATGTCTGGAACCGCCTATTATTTTAAGGATTTACCAATCATATATTGTAGCTAGCCCCGGGTAGTTCCTGGGAGGTCTCTGATGCGGTCATGAAGGAATTGGGGTACTGCTCCTTCAGGTATGCTGTAGGATGCGACTAATGTGAGGTTGGGATCGTCATCCTATATATAAAATCCCAGCTTTTTCTGTCAGTGCGTAACAGACATCATCACATCACCTTCGGACAGCATTATAACCAGCGTCCTTTTCAGGACGTACGCAGCGCTCACCCATCGGATCATTGTACGATAGCAATAGACTAAAATGGTTCGTACCAAGCCACAAGCGAACAAGAGGAAAATCTATAGAAGCCCTCAAACACTTGTCAGCAGCAGCAAACAAGAACCTGCAAAGAACAAAGAGAGTCAGCCGGTGAGCATGATTACTCCAACTACTAGCGTCATGGCCGGTCCTTCTCAGAAGATGAACAACGCAACCATTGACATGACCGATGAGCAACCCAAAGCTTCAAAGGCAGAGGACAACCAGTCTCCGAAGCCTGGCAAAGTAACATCACCGATAAAACAAGATGTCGAGACGGCGGCTCCAGTGTGAAGTGACCAGACAACAGCTGCAAAACACGGCCACAAAACTTCGAAGACAGAAGATAACAATGCTTTGAAACCCGTCCAAGTAAAACCACCACCAAAACAAGATGTCATAGTCGAACCTCCATCATGCAGCGACCAGGCAACTTCGGTAAAACGAGATCAGAGGCAGACAACCAGCCAGAATGTGAATCTGTCCCGCAGAACACACACTCAAACTGAGACAGATGTCGGAACGTGCCAACTTCGAAAGCAAAAGAATGCCGTTTCTCCCGTGTCACTACAGGAGAGGATCATTAAGATCACTCAGACGTCGGGAAGTGAGGCCTCGCTCAGGGCCTTACCCGACGATAAAGTGATCGGTATCCTTGAGGCAATAACGGGCAGGAGAAGTATTTCTAAAGTTTCACGACACGACAACGGAGTTATAATAGCTCTAAATGACACGGAGAAGACGAAACAACTGATGATCGAACTAGAGTCCGGACACAAAGAAGTCCAGCTGCCCCACCAGATGAAAGTTACTATGGAGATCTTCAAGAAGACCAAAAAGATAGTTGTAAGAGGGATCGACAACAATCGGACTACAAAAGAAGTCCACAGTCGCCTACAAACAGAAAACAAGAATATCAAAACAACGCAAGTTGAAAGACTGAAGACATGGGACAAGAAGGACACAAACCTAGTTATCTTAACTATTGAAGGGACTTCAAGACCAAGTCAACTCAAATTAGACGATAGATTTCGAAAAACAGAAGAATACATTCCTCCTGTTATGCAGTGCTCAAACTGCCAGAAATTTTCGCATACTAAGAAAACATGCAAGAGAGAGATAGTTTGTCGGTACTGTGTGGGAAGTCACTCATACAATGAAAGTCCTCAGGCGAAAAAGGATAACAACTATAAAGTGCGCAACTCCAACAGAACCTGCGCAAACTGTCTTGGGAACCACGGGGCAAGATACCGTTGCTGTCCCATCTTCTGTGAGACAAAGGCCATACTGAAGGAATCTGTAACCAAAAACATCTCCTTCAGAGAAGCAAGACACCGAGTGGCTTCAGGGGACATTGCTAAACAGGAACAGCACACAAGAGCCCAGCTGGTAAAACTAACCACAGAGGTGCGAGACATAAAACAAAAACTCAAAGTCAAGAAAAACAGGCAGCACAACGAAGACTCAGATGCCATAAGAGACGAAACAATAGGAGCCTTGCAGAGCGCCCAGGCAATGTTACAGGACATGAAATTCATCAAACACGAAATAGAAGTCGACATCGCCAAACTCGCAGAGCTAAAGGCAGAGAAAGAAGAAATCCTCAAAAGAATTGAAACAGAGAGAAGGATCGTAGAGGATATCATAACAAAAAGCAATCAAAGAAGAGAAAGCAGCAAAGAAGCGCAAAACAAAATAATCATCGAAACCCTAAAGGACTTCTTACCAAATATAATAAAAACAGTCATGGACAACACACAGCCGAAACAGACAACAACGAGTAGAGACCGAACAGGTAGCTAGTGGTCCTTTTCAGGACCAGTCATCTCCAGGACTAGGAACGTGATACCAGCGAAGACGTTAACACCCTATATACCCCAATATAACCGTTTGTAACCCGTAAGGCAGGAAATGAACACCATGAGCACGCCACGACATTATAAACAGGCAAGCAACGAAGAGGTATCCAGACAGTCAGCTAGTGGTCCTGTTTAGGACCAGTTCTTTTCAGGACTAACAACCGGCTAGCACCGAAGAAACTAAACGCAATATATACCCCAATTATAACCAACTTTCAGGTTGAACAGGGTATAACAGCAACATAGTAGACAAAAAAACGAAACGAACGAACGTCAGTGCGTAACACTAAGGGATGCAACTTTGGTTGAAAATTAGACATTAATTGTATTGTTTCCCTTATATGTACTCTCCTGAAAATAGTAACACTTACCAAAGAAGAATGCGCGAATGACGATGTGCATAAAAATATATTTATAGAATGTGTGATCCCGTATACACACATTGGGATCCTCGCTGCTGCTACGTAGTTCGTGTACTGTGGTGATGCACAGTGGTTTATTTTAATACTTTTGAATAAGTAAAATTGTCGTTAGGTATTGGTGCTTTTGAATTTAATCAGCATAAGAATACTTTGCTCACAGGCTAGCTATAAGAGAACCAGCTACATTGGTTGCTCCATACTCCATAAGGAGTCATGAAAGATGTGGTGTTGCTGACGATTTAACAGCCATGTAGGAGCGTTCAGAATTATTGTTTGTGTTGTAAATTGACCTGTATAAATATAAATTGTCCTGTATAAATATAAATTGTCCCTATAAATATAAATTATCCTGTATAAATATAAATTGTCCTGTATAAATATAAATTAAATGCAGGCACTCAATTCTTGCACGTAAAACTGTATATTGTGAAGTCAAGACTAAAGCTCTTTGTTACGTTGACTGATAATTTGTCTTTCCATCACGTCCCAATTTTATTACTCTTTTAATGTTCTGGTTTCCTCGACATTTTGTATTTTCTTTTCTTTCGGATTCTACCTGCGTGGCCCATTTTTCCCTTTCGCAGACCCCACCCCGCGGTTTGTTTACGTTCTGGCCTTCAGAACTAATTCCCCACTGGCCAGCAGCGGTCAGCTAACGATAATGTATACGAGGTGTGTTCAAATGAAACCCGTCCCAGTGGCTTTATAACAAATATATGTAAGGTACATCAGCAGGAGTAGTAGAATTAAATACAGCAATTGTTATGAAGCAAGTACCCACTGGGGTTCTTTAGAAATAGTCACCATCGTCATTCAGACACGCATCCCACTGCTTGGGTAGACGGCGCATGCCGTCCGAGAAAAATGACTTTGGTTGCTTATTGAACCATTTGGTCACCGAGGCCCTGACGTCTGCATCGGGGTCGAATCGTTGTCCCTTTAGATATTTTTTTAAGGGTCCGAACAAATGAAAGTCACATGGTGACAGATCGGGGCTGTAGGCTGGGTGTGGCAGAACTTCCCACCTTTTCCTTGCTAACGCTTCCTGCACAATGTTCGCAACATGTGGACGAGCATTGTCGTGCAACAGAATCACACCACGCGAAAGCATGCCGGGTCGTTTATTCTTGATGGCTGTATGCAGGTTGTCTAGTGTGTCATTGTAGAGGATGGCACTGATGTTCACGCCAAGCTCTTTAAAGTCTACCAATAGAAGCCCTTCATGGTCAAAAAATGCGGTCAGCATAACCTTACCGGCGGAAATCTGTGACTTGAATTTTTGGGTTTTGGTGATCCGGGATGTTTTCATTGCATGCTCGCTGATTTGATGCACGGCTCAAAGTGGTGGCACCACGACTCATCGCCTGCCACTATGCGCATGAGAAATGCATCACCCTCCTCTTCGTAACGCAGCAGGTGGTTCAAACTCCACCCCATGCGTTCTTCCTTATGGTGATCGGCCAGTATCCGTGGGACCCATTGGGAACACACCTTTCGATACTTCAGTTTCTTCCTAACCACCATTTGAACTGTCCCAAGAGACACAGCGAATTCCTCTGCTAGCGAACGTAAGCTCCGACGACGGTCCACCCGTATTGCTGCATCAATCCCGGCGATGGCTTCTTCTGTCGCAACAATGTGCACCTGACCTGGCCGCGGAAGATCTTTCGTTAACTGACGTCCTTCTCGAAACATTCGTGCCCAGTATTTCACTGTAGTCTTAGACACACTTTTGTCACCATACACTGCTTTCATTCGGCGATGAATGTCGACTGGTCGACATCCTTCGGCTGCTAGGAACTGAATCACCGCTCGCTGATCGACCTTGGACGGATTCCTTATCACACCGGCCATTATTTTAACGGTCTGCAGCACAACCAATGAATACTAGGAGAATGAACACTTACACACTTGTACATTCGTATGTGCTTATTACGTCAGATGTGACGTCATCATGCTCCTCCTACGAATGTCCACTTGGCGCAGCACGGTCGGGTTTCATTTGAACACGCCTCGTAAAACCCGTGGTTGGTCTCTGTGGTTTTGCCCCTTAGACGAGTTAGAAATCATAATATTATGTATTGTCTATCTGGGAAACTTTGTCGCTGTTGGTGTCTCTGATGTAGTCTCTAGAATCTCATTGGTCTTACTAAATATTACGTTATACGCCGAACATCTGTAGAAACAAGCCATGCCAGGTGTTCGGGTAGCGTCAATTGTAGACTATAAAATTTGATAGATTTAATAAGTCAGACACACTCGTAAAATATTTCCTGCCCGGGATGACCATAATGAGAATAAGGCAGACGATAACACAGAACTAAATGTTATTTGCCTATATTTCTCGGCATTTCTCGGGTTTCAGGGATACCGAATTGCTAGAGCAAGACTCCAGTCAGGCGAAGAACGTCACATTCTCTTCGATCTAGAGGGTTTCTGAATAAACACCTAGCATTCACGAGGCGTCACCCCATACCTGAAACAAAACCTTTTTATCAACGCCATTCTCTCTAAACGGGAAATTAAGCTCACGCAGTCTGCAACGAGCCAACGCAAGATCTGAAATAGTATTGCAGTAGTAGTTTCCTACTCGCCTTTGGATTACCAGTCAGAGCATTGCGGCTTCCCGCATATCAAGCAGCCCAGCGTCTATAGCAGAATTTAATATCACCAGACTTTGTGTGCTTAAACAGAGCACTCAGTTAAACCACAGTTCAAGCCAGCCCAAACCGGATTTAATACCAAGTACGCAAGCAAAATTCGAGCGCCGGATAAGAGCGCAAGGGACCATTTGTTCTCAAGTAACTTCGTCTTGTGTGTGTTTCTGGATATTCAAAACCTCGCACTTATGAGCGGTCAGCCGGAGATAGACTGAGTCTTGCAGTCCCCTTCGCGCAATTAGGGGTCACCAACGATTAGCACCTACAGAAAAGTTATGTATGTTATTCCATCACCTTGAAGGATATCTACATGTAAGACAATTTTCTGGATCTAGCGCATTTGGTCCCACGAAAGCGGACAGACTGACACTCAGTTTATTTATTTCTCTGTGTTCTACAGGTTTTATGTTGGTGGTCTGTGTGTTCGTTGGTGTGTATTTGCATATTTGTGATTATTGCTGTAAAATTTATGTTGTTTGCGCTGATATGCATTATTTTCATACATTTCTTCTTTAATAAATTTTACTCATTTATTAATGCGCTGTTCACGACCCTTTCATCCATAATTAACATTTTTCAAGCTCTTCACTATAGTCTCTATTTAGGATCAGAGAAAAGAGAGAGAGCGGGAGGTGTTTAGACTATAAAAGTGTGTTGAGGCTTGGAGAGAGAGATAACTTTTTTTAAATAAATATTCTTCCAGGTTTGTCTCAAGTCCATCTCCTATTTACACCTTATCTATGTGTAATCTATAACTCTGCCAGTCCACTATCATTGTCGATTTCACTACTATTGTCCAACTCGACAAATACTCTTACACTTTAACTCAACCACGACACTCTTCAACATTACTTTTTTTTCCCATCAGTAACGTAATAGCCAGTATCCAAGTGGCATAGCGCATGCTTCTCGAGCAAAGGGGCTGGGTTCAAAACTAGGTCGCGACACGATCTCTCGTCAATCATTCAATACACGTTAGCGCCCCAAGGAGCATATGGAGATCCCGTTACACGCCCATTGAGGCATATTGGGAATATGGTGTTAGGCCCATATTTTCTCGACCATCGGCACACTAGGGGTGATGTGCTCAGCATCACTTTCTTCAAAGCAGTCAGTGGCCATTACGCCTGGAGGCGTCTTGTAGGGCAACAACAAATTGATTCCACTTTGCTCGGTCGGCGGCCATCCTTCGTACAGTGCCCCAACTCTGGTTCATTCTTTGCATCTCAGCCTCCACAGTCCTCCGCCAAGTTGTTTTTGGTCGGCCTCTCTTTCGCTTTCCCTCGGGGTTCCATAGCATAGCTGTTCTTGTGATGGCACCGGGGTCTCTTCTGAGGACATGGCCAACCCAGCTCCAGCGTCTGCCAGCTATGATGGTGTGCATGTCCTCTTGCTTGCTCCGAGTAAGCAGATCTTGGTTGGTGATGGTATTCGGCCAAAAGATTCGGAGAATTTTTCTTAGGCATGTTGTGTGAAAAGATGAAAATTTCGACATTTTCTTCTCTGTGACTCTCCAGCTCTCCGCGCCATAGAGAAGCACAGAAAGCACACAGCTCTGATATAATCCTAATTTTGTGCTTGTGCTGTACTGAGAGGACTTCCAGATGTTGTTTAGACTAAAAAAGGCTGTTCTTGCTTTGTTCATTCTGTTGTTGGTGTCTTTGCTTGCTCCGCCGTCTGGTGTTACTATGCATCCTAGGTATGTGAAGGCATCTGTCTGTTCCAGTTGCTGATTCCTTACTGATATGGGCTCAGGGTTACTCACATTCAGCATCACGCCGGCCGCTTTAACCTTCCGATAGTTGCTCTGGTACCCAATTCACGAGGCTGGGTCGACCACGGAGCCGTTTATGTTCTAAAATAATCCTACTACAACTGGGGATCGAACCATGGACCACCGAGCTAGGAAGCCAGTGCACTTACCACTGTGCCATCAGCTCAAGTTTTGTCCATGTTTTCCTCGTATTTTCACTTCTATCTCTTCTCCGCGGGAATTTTTGTTTACTTATGCCCCTTTTCGGCCGGCGTGATGCTGGCCGATGGTCAAGAAAATATGGACCTAACACCATATTCTCAATATGCCTCAATGGGCGTGTAACAGGATCCTTTACCCTTCTTTTTTTTTACCCTATGCCCCTTTTGTAAAAGTTTGTCACAAGGAGTCACTGGTAATTCTAGCAACAAGTTTTCTTAAATATGTGTTGTGATATAACGATCAAGGCCTTTTCACCCATAATATTAAAATTGTTCATATTTGATAAACTTGTATTACACGAATTGCATCGAACAAGCGCGCGGGGGAAATTTCCGTCCCTCCCTCCGTTCCTTTTTTTTTTCAAATACAAACTGCGATTTTGTTAGATTTGAAATGTAATGCGGACGCGTGATGCCAAACTTTTTGCGTGTCACGCGTGTTGTTTGCATCAGAAATATTTTTGAATTTGGTAACGCAACACCCAACACTCAGAGAGGAGCTGACGTAGCGTCAGACCACCGCCTTCTCCTAGCACCACTGAGGATAAAATTGAGGGCGCACAAAGACAGAGCAGAAAGAGCAAGCCTGAAATATAATACCCAGAACCTTATGAACAAAGACACAAGAGTTCAGTTCAACCTAAAGTTGAGAAATAGATTTGAAGCAATGGATAACCTTCAAGAGGAAAGTATAGCTAATCATTGATGCACAACTCAGGAAGCATACAGGAATTCATGTGAAGAAGTTCTTGGCAAAAGAAATAACTAACAGAAGGAATAGCTCACAGAAAACACATGTAACCTCATAAGAGAAAGAAGAGACATCAAACAACAAGTAAACAACTGTAAAGATGGAGAAGAGAAAACACAACTGCTCACAATATATTGGGAGCTAAATAGGAAAGTGAAAAAGAGTGCCAGGCAATTAAAAAGAGAATTTGTTGAAAAACTAACAGAGGAAGCCGAGATTGCGACGAAAAAGGAGACTTGAAAACATTATATAATATCACTAGAACTTTGTCTAAGAAACAGCTAAACCACAATACAACAGTGAAGAGCAGAGAAGGACAAAGCATTAGTAATGAAGAGAAACAAAGGGCCAGATGGGCTGAATACTTTAAGGAAATTCTAAACGGAAACCAACCAATACAGCAACCCATCATGGAGCCATCAGAAGAGCCACTACAGTGCAACATGAAACCGCCCACTAAACAAGAGATCTCTAGAGCAATAAAACAGCTAAAAAAATGGGAAGGCTGCAGCACCAGATGGAATACCATTAGAAGCCTTGAAGGCAGATATACCATACACTACAGAATAGCTACATCAGCTCTTCAAGAAAATCTGGGAAAAAAGAGGCCATCCCAAAGAGCTGGAAGGAAGGTGAGAAAACTACATTCTGGAAGACAGACGTCTTCATCATCAGTTGATAACTCTTATTCTGGTCACTGTAAACATCACCAGAGTTAACTGCTGTGTTGTTGTGTTGCTTGTGGTTTGAGTATGGAATGTCAACTCGACCTACGCAGGGGTGTGTAAGCATGAAGTGAGAGTGTAATACGCGAATGATAAGAAGAGTTCGTGGTGTTGACAATTGGTCTTTTTTTCTTTCACTCATGTATGGCTGGAAGTCATCGACACCAACGACTGTGTACCTTTGCTACAGTTTAATTGGACGTACACACTCGACAGCACGGATAGTGACAAATCACAGGTTGGCATAATACATCATGGTACAGTGGATAAATGGTCTTGCAATGATACATGGGCACTCATGTAGAATAATAGCATAATGGACTGTCAGTAGACAAGCACTCAGTATTGCCCATATATATATATATCATCTGAGTTTACTGACAAAGCACGTCAGATTATAAACAACATTCAAGATGGCTTCTAGACCTAACCTCGTCTAGCGAAGATTTCTTTAAATAATGTTCAGCACATATTTTTCCATATAATCATATTGAACCGCTAGTAATGGGTTCTCATGTGTAGCAGTGATCTCTGGACTCATCAAGCGATAGTACGGGGCATCCCTTTTCTCTTCTTGATAGTCACTAAATATTTGGATACAAGATGGCTTCTCTCGTGAGCTGTCACTCACGTTTGGATACAGATAATGAATCTGTATTAAAGTTAGTCATTCATGAAATGTTCTCATAGCTCTGTAGATTCTATCATGATACAATTGACTTCAGCATACAAGATATAGTGCTGCTAGAAATAAATGCCGTCTTCATCTTGTTAAATATATTCTCTCAGACGTACAAATCGTGCCTATCGAAAAACGGTGGCTTCCTAAGAGAGTTCATAAGGAGTATCTTTTGTTACCTTGGTATCAGAAATATGATTCTGCCATTCCTTGGCAATAAGAATAAACACTGGGGTAAAGCATACACGATAGGTCTAGACGACTATCACTTTCCCCATAAATACTGAGATCACTTTTTCCGGCGACAAGCCGACATAGAAAACACAGCCCCCATCAGGGCGAAGCCAAATCACACCTCTCTAGCGACACATCCGCCGAACAGCCCTTTGACCTTTCTGGCCACAAAAGACCATATAGTTCGACTTAGACATGCAAAGATATTCAGATATAAGACAGACTCGTCCTACCCAGACAAACAATACACATAAATTCAGGCCATAGATACACTGAAGCAAGAACAACCTATTTCTACCCAAACAAAGAATAAATCGCAGTAAAACTGGATTCATCCGCAGAGTTCGAACGAAAGTGACGACACTCCTTTCAAGGGAAGTAACTCAATAATGACTTTTCCTTAAGCACTAAAAAGTATCTATTTTGTTTACAAAATATTTGCGAACATAACAAGCATACAAATGTATTATATTGTAAGATATCAAAGACTGCACGTAACAGTCTTACCACACCTCCCGGGAAAAAAAATGGAAAATTTTTTTTTTGAAATACATCTAGGAGCAACGTACAATAGGCTCACAACGCATGAATAATGCGCAGATGAAAATATCAGGAATAAATATAACGCCTAATATGAGGCTAAGTCGACTTATGGAGCGACTGGTGAGAATGTATCTCATAAACTGAGAGAAATTATTTCTCTACAAGTAAATTTTTCCAGGAAGGTGTCATCAAAGTATAATACAATTCTGGCAATTACACAATGCCTAAAAAATTTCATACCATAATTTTGTATTAGATATCTTAAATTTATGATTTATGAAGAAAAATCATCAAAGCACAGCGGTGAATAAACATCAATGAACCGCTAAGTAGTGATACAATCATTATATTATTAAATTACAAATGTGTATCTATCTTTATATAGAAAGGAACTATTATAAACTAGACATATCAAGAAGTCTAAGACCTAATAGTTATGTGGAATCATGTGGGCATCTTGACAGAATGTCTGCCATCACATTATCTGATCCACGAATAGCTCGCACAGAGAAATGAAAAGGTTGAAGAGCAATTGCATATCGAGTAGACCTCGAGCTCTTCAAATTCTTACTCTGTATAGCAGTAAGAGCTTTTTGGTCGGTTTCTACTATGAAATGTGCGCCTAGAAGGAATCTCTGTAGTTTGAGGATCGACCAAACCATAGCTAATAGCTCACGGTCTAAAACCGAATAATTCCTTTCTGCCGCATTAAGTTTTCTGGAAATATACATTACAGGATGCAGAGTTCCAGAGTACTCTTGCATTAGTGCCGCTCCAATCCCAGTGGATGAAGCATCACTACGAAGAACAAATGTCTTATCTTTAGTAGGTAACACTAAAATAGGTGGTGTTGAAAACAATGTTTTAATCTTATCCAAAGAGCATTGGCATTCCTGAGACCAGTGGACCATATTAGGCGAACCTTTCTTTAAAAGTGTAGAAAGAGGTGCCATGATAGAGGATAGATTCTGAATGAATCTGCCATAAAATTGAATAAGACCTAACAGACTTCTCACCTGTTTTTTTAGTCTTAGGGATAGAGATGTTAAGTATCTTACTAGTATTATGGTCCTCTGTCTTTAGGAAACCATGACCAACTCGGTGGCCTAGGAAAGAAATTTCGCTAAAACCAATATAGGCTTTAGAGGGTTTCGCTGTCAGGTTGTGCTCGCGCAAAGTAGACAGCAATTCATCTAACCCTGAATAGTGATCTTCCCAAGTATCGCTGAAAAGACAGATGTCGTCTAGATATGCAATGACATCTGACCGATAAGATAGGATTCGGCGCATCATGCGTACGAATGTAGCTGGTGCGTTCATAAGACCGAAAGGCATAAAATTCCATTGGAACAAACCTCTAGGTGTTGAAAAAGCCGTGAGAGGTTTGGCGCGTTCAGATAAAGGAACTTGCCAATATCCTTTAGACAAATCAAGTTTAGTGAAAAAAATGAGATTTGGAGAGTCGAGTAAGTAGCTCTTCCAGTAAAGGCATAGGTTCGGCATCGAACTTCGTTACTTGATTCAATTTTCGATAGTCAACGCAAAGACGTATGTTATTGTCTTTTTTACGAACAATAACCATCGGCGAAGAATATGCAGAGGTGGATGGTTCGATTATTTTCAAATCTATCATCTCATCCAACTCTTTCTCGACCTGTGCTTGAAAATGTATAGGGATAGGATAAGGTCTAACCCTAATAGGAGTATGGTCAGTTAGAACAATGTCATGTTCAATGACATGAGTTTGTCCAGGGATGTCAGTGAGTACATCCTGAAATGTTTGCAACATAGTTGAAACTTGTCGCTGTTCTCCTAGAGACAAATCAGGAGAGACAGTAACGTTCTTCCATGATTCACTAGAATGAAGTGGGATCATTGGAAGAGGAAGATTTACATCTGAAAAAACTTGTTTCCTCATCCTGTATCACGGACAGTGATGAGTAATGACCATGTTGTACTGGAGAATTGTCCGTTGCTTGGAAAATGGGTTGCAAATAATCCGGACGTTCATGGAATTCAGTAAGCATATTGATGTGGAAGGTTTTATGCTTCCCATCAATATCGACAATATAGTCGACATCGGAAATTTTCGATATTATATCGTACGGACCTTTCCAAGAAATAAGTAGTCTGTTTTCCCTACAAGGTAGTAATACAAATGCTTTGTCACCAGGACAAAGTTGTCGTAAGCATCTCTTCTTATTGGCAAATTGCCTTGCCTTCTGTTTCGCAAATTCAGAAGAAGAAGTTGCTAATTTGCATGCTTCGATAATCTTTTGTCTCAACGCGATGACATATTCGTAGGATGACTTTGTGTCATCGTCAATATTGTCAGCTGTTATGAGATCATGAAGCAACGACATAGGGCCACGCGGACGCGCGCCAAAGACGAGTTCAAAGGGAGAAAATCCTGTATGTTCATTGGGGACCTCTCTGTAAGCGAAGAGGGCCGCAGGTAAAACTCTGTCCCAGTCTTGAGGATGATCCTCAGTTATCTTCCCTAGTAAGTTTTTAAGTGTTCTATTAAGGCGTTCGACCATCCCATTAGACATTGGATGATAGATACTACTTAAAGATCTATCTATCTGCAGAGTAGACATTACTTGAGACATGGTATCTGATATTAGTTGGGTGCCATGGTCTGACAATATCTCTCCGGGGAACCCCAGACGAGAAAATATAAGCCACAGAGCATCTGCAATATCAGCAGTAGTAATGCTCTTCAGAGGAATAGCCTCTGGCCAACGTGTGCACATATCAACACACGTCAAGATAAACTGATGTCCTCTGGCAGACTTGATCTTAAATGGACCAATAATGTCTATGGCCATTTTTTGAAACGGCCGAATAGGAATGTCTGCCGCCTGAATGGGTGCAGCATGGCGTGGACCTTTGGATTTAACTTCCTGACATACTTTACAAGATCGACAATAAATCCGTATGTCCTTGTTTACCAATGGCCAAAAGAAAGCCGCAAGGACTCTTGACTTAGTACGGGAAAAACCCATGTGTCCAGCACACTGAGAGTCGTGAGCGTGCTGCAAAATTTTAACTCTCAAATTCTTGGGAACCAGGATTTGAGAATGACTTGACGTAATGGAGTCTTGAACCATACGTACAAGTACGCCATTCTTCTTTGTAATCCACGATTTACGACTTGTGTCTTTATTCGGATCACCTTTAGTAGCAAGAATGAAGAATTTCTTCAGAGTGGGATCATCTTCTTGCTGTTTTTATAAACGAGTCACGAGAAATTACCAAGGGATCATCTTGGTTATGCACTTCATTATCTTCAGTAGATGAAGTTTGAGGCATATTAAGAGCCTGAGCTCTAGTGACTACAGCGTTAGCAATCTGCATGTTTTGCCTTTCCCACGCGGAAATTTGTTGCGGAGTGCATTCTTTGACTCCATGAATGCGACCGATGATGAGGTCAGCGATCGGATTCGGAAGAAGACATGCGTGTACATCTCCTGTAAAGAAAGGAGTAGCAATCCTAATGATAGCAGTAGAGTATTTCTCTAATGTGCCGCCAAATGTTACACATTTGACTACTTGTCCAGTGGCACGGGAAGGATCTACGAGTGACTGCCTAACACCAATTGTGGTGCATCCAGAATCAAATAGCACGGAGACTGGATTGTTATTTACTAAACCCTTATGTAAGACAAGAGAACCTCTTCCATCATGCGCGACTGATGCAGGAAGAGCAGGAAGAGGATGGCCGCAGCTTAAAGTAGACACTGTGGTTGGCTCAAATAATGTTTTGCATTGGGGGCACTGAGATGCTCTCCCAAAATCAAAAGCGGAACATGCCATATTACTAGCGTCATTATTATCTTTACTCTGTTTATAGGCTTCATGAGACTCTTGCTGTGCAGAGTTTGCCTGAAAATGTGGTTTATGTCTTCTGTTTTGAGATCTACCTCGGTTATTATTACCTCTGTAGTTATTGTTACCTCTATTGTAACCCCTATTTGGGTTTGAGTCATAGTTCTCTTGGTTACCATTATCATATTCATTATAATGAGTATCTCTGTAATTGCGATCTTGTTGACTCCAAGACGGATACCTCGGATAGTTTCTATAATTACTTCCTCTATGGAAATTGCTATAATTGTGACCACCCCTGTGTCGAGAGCTATCAGCTCGTCTCCAGTTCTTTGAAGAAGAACCCTGAAATGATTGGTTACCTTGGTTTTGATAACTATTATGGTTACCTTTTTTATCAAATCTGTTTTGAGGTCCCTGAAATCTGTGTGAATAATTGGGATTGTATGGTGTTGCTGAAGCAACTGGCATACTCTCCTTAATCTTAGTGTTGCCAAAAGTCGCGTCGGGGTGTGCAGTGACATATTGGGAACAATATTCTTCCATTTCCTTTAGAGATTTGGGTTTACGCTCATGTATAAATTCAAGGAATGGTTTGTTAACACATGACATAATCTTATCTCTGAGCAACAAATCCATAAGTCCTTCATACGTTTTTTCTGTTTTGGAAAGCTCAATCCAACGATCAACTGTGAGACGTGCCTTTGCAATGAATTCTGAGAATTCTACACCTGTCTCAGGCACCATCGTCTTAAACAAAAGGCGATAGCCTTCCTCACTTAGCTGGTATTTTTTTATCAAAGCCGCCCTAATGACATCATAATTATCCTTATCTGCTTCTCCTACAAGGCATAACCTAGTCAGAGATTCACCTTTCAAGTTTTCTGCTAATTGGTTAGCATATTGTGATTTATCCACATTATGTGTACGACAAGAACGTTCAAATCTATCCAGCCAGAATGTAATATCGTCACTGGACTGATTGAACGGTGGAACCTTAACCTTGTAAGTAGAAGGTTTACCATTACCACTAGATGCCTGATTAACATTACTCATACTTGTCAATCTCAATTTCTCTAACTCAAATTCATGTTCTCTTATTGCTTTTTTTTCTTCAGCTTCTCTGTCTAATCTTTTTTTGTTCAGCTTCCCTGTCTAATCTTTTTTGTTCAGCTTCACTGTCTAATCTTTTTTGTTCAGCAGCAGCTTCTCTTTCTAATTTTTTTTGTTCATCTTCAAATCTCCTTTCCTCCACCTGCATCTGCAATTTCTTTTGTTCAGCAGCAGCATCAGCTTCTTTTTCTAATCTTTTCTCTTCAGCCAGAGCTTTTCTCTCTTCTGCAGCAGCTTTTTTCTCTTCAGCAGCAACTTTTTTTTTTTTCTATTTGAAGTTTTCTCTCCTCTGCAGCAGCTTTTCTTTCCTCTGCAGCAGCAGCTAATGTCTTGTCATATTGAGCAACTACCCATTCTTCTAATTGTTGACCAGTCTTATCAAGGGCTTTCCCTTGTATAATGAAGTATTCTAATGTAGACATGATGTCTAACAATAATACTAATCACTTGAAACAATAATAATACCACAAGTTCTTAATGACTTGATTAATCAGCACACTATCCCAATATCTGTGGGTCACAAGCCTTAATAAGGTCTTGTATAACAGTAATAATAATCAAGTACTGGTTTATACCATAATCCAAGTGCAGTGCACAAGCAATAGTGTCTTATGAAATATACCTATATAAAACATATGTCAACCAACAGAATACATAAAGTACAAATAAGACTGACAATACGAAAACGTTTGCAGAAATCAAATAAATCAAATAGGGAAATCAATGAAAGTAATCACTGAATCTGCAAGAAATAACAACACAAATGACGTCACAGTATATGAATATAAATTGTGAATAGAACTGAAAGATAGAAAAGGGTAGACCAACAAATTTACAAACAAATCAAAACAAAACTAAGGAACAAAGAAATATTACAAAAATAACAATAATTACAGTCTTCACAGCTAACACAAATAGCAACTAGTTGTTGCAAGCAAATTTCCAATTAAGGAAATTGCACCTAAAGAAAACGCCCACAACGGACCCTCTATGACGTGGGATATTCTGTTGTGAGGACGCCGCCCAACCTAAACACAACCCGCTGACATATAAACTAACATACTATACAAACAAATAACATGTAAACATAAAGATATATAAATTATGTGTATGATAGTATGTGTTGCAAAATAGGCTCAGTTTTACAGTAATGGCAAAGTTATTCTTATGAAAATAAACAAACTGCCACTTTATTGAATTAATAAATTCTGGCCTTAAATATTAAAGTTCATATATAGAAAACAAGAAGATCCATCGATGAAAATAGGACTTCTTAGTTCAATAATACTGTCTTCCTGTTAATATTGACAAGAATTGATCCAACTGTTCTGTGAAACTCTGTAATGTCTAATGTAAAAATGTCAACAACGCTGACCTACATACTGCATTCTCTTGACAGGTCACGTGACGAAGTGTTGACAAAGAGCAAACTAATACTGCAAGTGTGTCGTATCAGCCACAGGAAACGGTCTGGTATCGGTAGTCTGTTGACTTCTCAACTTCTGCGAGGTCAAACCCAGAAAGCTGGTCCACCAGTTGATAAAAACTACATTCTGGAAGACAGACGTCTTCATCATCAGTTGATAACTCTTATTCTGGTCACTGTAAACATCACCAGAGTTAACTGCTGTGTTGTTGTGTTGCTTGTGGTTTGAGTATGGAATGTCAACTCGACCTACGCAGGGGTGTGTAAGCATGAAGTGAGAGTGTAATACGCGAATGATAAGAAGAGTTCGTGGTGTTGACAATTGGTCTTTTTTTCTTTCACTCATGTATGGCTGGAAGTCATCGACACCAACGACTGTGTACCTTTGCTACAGTTTAATTGGACGTACACACTCGACAGCACGGATAGTGACAAATCACAGGTTGGCATAATACATCATGGTACAGTGGATAAATGGTCTTGCAATGATACATGGGCACTCATGTAGAATAATAGCATAATGGACTGTCAGTAGACAAGCACTCAGCATTGCCCATATATATATATCATCTGAGTTTACTGACAAAGCACGTCAGATTATAAACAACATTCAAGATGGCTTCTAGACCTAACCTCGTCTAGCGAAGATTTCTTTAAATAATGTTCAGCACATATTTTTCCATATAATCATATTGAACCGCTAGTAATGGGTTCTCATGTGTAGCAGTGATCTCTGGACTCATCAAGCGATAGTACGGGGCATCCCTTTTCTCTTCTTGATAGTCACAAAATATGTGGATACAAGATGGCTTCTCTCGTGAGCTGTCACTCACGTTTGGATACAGATAATGAATCTGTATTAAAGTTAGTCATTCATGAAATGTTCTCATAGCTCTGTAGATTCTATCATGATACAATTGACTTCAGCATACAAGATATAGTGCTGCTAGAAATAAATGCCGTCTTCATCTTGTTAAATATATTCTCTCAGACGTACAAATCGTGCCTATCGAAAAACGGTGGCTTCCTAAGAGAGTTCATAAGGAGTATCTTTTGTTACCTTGGTATCAGAAATATGATTCTGCCATTCCTTGGCAATAAGAATAAACACTGGGGTAAAGCATACACGATAGGTCTAGACGACTATCACTTTCCCCATAAATACTGAGATCACTTTTTCCGGCGACAAGCCGACATAGAAAACACAGCCCCCATCAGGGCGAAGCCAAATCACACCTCTCTAGCGACACATCCGCCGAACAGCCCTTTGACCTTTCTGGCCAAAAAAGACCATATAGTTCGACTTAGACATGCAAAGATATTCAGATATAAGACAGACTCGTCCTACCCAGACAAACAATACACATAAATTCAGGCCATAGATACACTGAAGCAAGAACAACCTATTTCTACCCAAACAAAGAATAAATCGCAGTAAAACTGGATTCATCCGCAGAGTTCGAACGAAAGTGACGACACTCCTTTCAAGGGAAGTAACTCAATAATGACTTTTCCTTAAGCACTAAAAAGTATCTATTTTGTTTACAAAATATTTGCGAACATAACAAGCATACAAATGTATTATATTGTAAGATATCAAAGACTGCACGTAACAGAAGGCCACATTATCAATCTGCCAAAGAAAGAAAACTTGACTGTATGTGGAAATTGGAGGGGTATAACACTGCTAGCAGTGGCTGGACAAAATTTGACCAGAGTTTTGTTAGACCGTATTAAGAAGGCGGTGGATGACAAACTCAGAGAGGAACAGGCAGGATTTCGTGCAGGAAGATCATGTACAGACCAGACAGCACCACTCGGAATCATCATAGAACAATCAAACGAATGGCAGACCCCCTTAAATATAAATTTTGTGGACTTCGAAAAAGTTTTCGATAGCACAGACCGTACTGTGATGTGGAAAATCCTGAGACTTTATAGAATCCCAGAGAAATTCATGAAAATCATCCAAGATTTCTACCAGGAGGCCTCATGCAAAGTAGTGCACAAAGGAAAACTATTAGAGCCTTTCACAGTACACAGCGGGGTCAGACAGGTACGTCTGCTATCACCAACAATTTTTCTCATGGCATAGACTGGGTTATGAGGCAAACAACAGAAGGGGAGAAAACAGGATTACAGTGGACATTCAACAAACAGCTGAAGGATCTTGACTTTACAGATGATTTGTGCCTTATATCACATAGACAGCAAGATATGCAGGAGAAAACAAATAGATTAGTGACAGAAGCAGCAAAGATAGGACTACACATAAATGTAAATAAAACAAAGGAAATTAAATTAAATAATAGGAAGATGGACTCTACGAAGATCAATTGTCAAGTTATTGTAGAAGTAGAAAGCCTTACATATCTGGGGAGTAACATTGACAAAGAAGGGGGAACCGAGGTGACGTCTGTTCTAAGATAAATAATGCCAGATGCGCTTTTAATGCCCTTCGACAAATATGGAACTCCTCAGCTATACCCAGACAGAACAAAATCAGAATCTTTAACTCAAATGTAAACTCAGTATTGCTGTATGGCTCAGAGACATGGCATGTCTCAAAGAGTATCATCTCCAAACTGCAGATATTTGTAAGGGACCAAAGACGCAGCAAAAGTGATGAATGCACTCAGCGACCCATAGCTTGACTGCTTGCGTCAGGGTCAGCAAACCAGAGCTGACCAAGACCCTACTCCACCTCCAAGTGGTGATCCTGGAAACAGGCTGCATCACTGCAGTCTGGCTGAGAGAGTAGGGATCGAAGAGGGAAGGCAAACCCGGTCCCAAAAAATTCCGTGCTGAAGTCGGATGTGTCGGCCGAAAGGCGCACATATCGCAGC
>JAMPIV010002950.1:47500-61990 GCA_024509875.1 Oreohelix idahoensis
AGTAGCGGCTTGGATGGTTACGAATTGTGGAATTTGCTAGTGAACGTGCAACGCCATACAACTTAAAAACAACTTGTTTTTTATCAAATGGTTTAAATAACTGACTTCTAAAATGTTGTCGCCCGTTGGGTTTTGGTTAATATGCACCAATATACAAACTGGAGAAGCATTAATAACAAGTGTTCTTCTGGTTTGTTTGTGGGTTGCAGCAGCTTTCGGAGCAGGAAATCTTGTCAGTCAAATATTGGAGTGATCGTGTCTGTTCAGGGTGTAGGCGTCTGGCTATTGCAGTTACACAGCACGAGGCAGACAAAGTGGAGTTTCAGCTTCGGTTCCGACATCATCTGTGGAAATATCCAGAGTTAACAACGTTATCAAATGTGCTGTCTGTTTGACTGTAGTGATGTGTCATAGTCTGATTAGAATACGTAACATTGATTCTGAGTGCTTATCAAAATGTATCAAGATACACAAGAAGCAACCCATTTTCTTTGGCATATTGTGAAAAAAAAGAAAGCTGAGACATATCTTATCGACAGGGAGGAGAAAGAGATTACGGAAGACAAATAGAGCAGATGCAGGATAATTTAACATCTTGGCATGAAGATAAGTCAACAATAGAATTGATAAATAGTACAGGAGACACGAAGTTGTGGACAGACATGATCGCTTGCGTTCCCAAGTATGGTACTTGAAGAATAAGAAGATTGAAACGTAAGATACAAGCAAGTGTACTCGACAAAACAATGACGGGAAAGAATTAAAGCAACCGTTATGGCATGTATAATATATAATAGCCCCTTCAGTCACAACTGACTACGGGAATGCCGCCCCTGAGGTGACAGCTCTCATCTGCTTATTTTCCTGGTGTATCGTTCGATGTTTTCTCCTCTCTTCTGCTTGTTGTGTGAGCTTCTTTTCGCCCAAACTGAGGTGGCGCCGCAGATAGCATCGCCAATTGCTGCGATCGGCAGCTTTATCCTCCCAGATTGCTGGATTTATGTCCAGTGCCCTAATGTCTCTCTTGCACACATCTTTGAACGTCAGCTGCGGTCGACCAACTGTTCTTTTGCCATCTGCTAGTTGTCCGTAGAAATATCTTTCGGGATGCGACCATCTTCCATGCGGCGGGCATGGCCAAGCCAGAGTAGTGTGCACTGTCTAAGTAGTGTATACTTGCTTTGAAAGCCAGCACTTTACAAAGATCTTGACATTTGGCACTTTATCTTTCCACGAAATGCCGCGGAAAAGCCGTAGACACTGTGATATGACAAGAGTAGCGAACTAAAAGGACGGAGGAGTTTGCTTGGAAATCATTGATCCTAAGTATTTACAAGGTTTTTCAAGAATTAAAAAGATAATCTTGCCTTCTTTTTTCAAGGTACGTAATTCTGTTCTTCGGTTTCAAGGGACACACATTTTCCATTTAAAAAACTTTATTCAACGCTTTACCACTTTTTTTTCTATTTATTACCTGAAAATATGAAATAAATTATTTTATGTTTCGTGTGTAATTTCAAAGATAAATGGTTTTTACTGTCACAAATTTATGAGTTAGCTTACGTTTTAAAGAAAAAAGAAGCAAGCTTTCAAACTTGCAAAGCACTAATATTATTTAGGAAACAGCTTGTTACTTTAGTAACACCAATGTCAATAGCAACAGTGATTGTGCACAAGCTAATTCCCACTTTGCTACTGGTTTGATTCGTAATCCGAACCAAATGCTCATCGACGAAATTCATTCGTTCTCCCCAGATATACCAGAATTTAACTCCTAATCTAAAAATATACCTTCACCTGTGTGCCCTAACAGCGGGAATACAGCAGAAGAAATTGACACATTTTACAGTGAATTTGAGATGGCATTGACTCAGTATAAATATCTTGAAACAACTGTTTTACTTGGAGACTGCAAAAGTTGGAAATGAAAAACTTGTTGATGTAACTGGTGGTTGTGGTCTGGGAGAAAGAAATGAGAGAGGTGACAGACTGATATCAGGCTAGAATATACTGGGAAGACAGGAAAGATTGAAGAAAAAAGTGATAGGGGACAAAGAGAGAAAATACTGGACGGTTTGACGTCATGACATGGAAAAAAAGTCACAAATAACACTGGCAAAGAGGACTGGAGAAGGGACGATGAAGAAAGACATGATTGCCTACGGCACCAGATATGGTAGCTAAAGAAGACGAAGAAGAGGACGAAAAAGAAAAAGAAAGAAAGAAAGAAAGAAAGAAAAAGAAAGAAAGAAAGAAAAAAAGAAAGAAAGAAAAGAAAAAAAGAAAAAAAGAAAGAAAAGAAAGAAAGAAAGAAAGAAAAAAAGAAAGAAAAGAAAGAAAGAAAGAAAGAAGAAAGAAAGAAAGAAAGAAAGAAAGAAAGAAAGAAAGAAAGAAAGAAAGAAAGAAAGAAAGAAAGAAAGAAAGAAAGAAAGAAAGAAAGAAAGAAAGAAAGAAAGAAAGAAAGAAAGAAAGAAAAATAAAGAAAGAAAAGAAAGAAAAGAAAAGAAAAGAAAAGAAAAGAAAAGAAAAGAAAAGAAAGAAAGAAAGAAAGAAAGAAAGAAAGAAAGAAAGAAAGAAAGAAAGAAAGAAAGAAAGAAAGAAAGAAAGAAAGAAAGAAAGAAAGATGTAACCGCGTATACCGTAAGTTTTCAGATACAGGCTATATTAACATAAAATAAATTTTTATAGAAACAGAAGATTAAAAACGTCTTGGCGCAGATGTTTAATTAAACCAGGTTAGCTTCGAAAAGCCACGCATTATTTTAGGCTAAGCTTCGCTTCGTAACGCCAAGCATTGGTCACGTGATTTCCCACCAATGGTGAAGCTCAGTCCTTTTTTTGCTTCCCCCCGGAATGAACGAGAGATGAAGCCATTTTTTTAGTCAGTAATGAATTTAGAGCGGTGGAGACAAGACGTAATTCTCTTTGCTCAGTGATATTCTATAGAGGAGATTGACTTCGCACAATTAAAGCAACTGTGTAATTTCGAAACGTAGAATAATTTGTTTGTGAATTCATGAAAACTGTAAGTAGTGCTAAGAATTGCATGCAATAACTGTTAGAGCCCACAGTCATAACTGAAACGGAGCTACGCTCGAAAACTGGGTAAAGAATTGTAAACCCAGGCATATATCTGAACCTTTTACCAAGAATGAAGGTCCTTAAGCTGAGAGAAAGTCAAACTAAGGAATACTAATGAATAAGAGAAAGTTTGGCTCTTCATTGAAATGAAGAGATAAGAAAAACGTGAAATCTAGACCACATTAACAAATAAACGAAGGAACACTAGAAGGATAGAGGAGCCACGCCATGTTTTAGCAACTTGAAAAGATTACGAGATGCAATAAGGAATATTGCATCATTAAAATAATGCATTGACTTTTTATGCTTGTTTATTAAATGTCAACATGCTATTTTGCAAATTTGGTGTGGTTACCATTTGACTTAACCCAGTTCTTGTTGGAAATTGAATAAACATTTGTTTCATTGAACACAAATGCTGTTGACGAATCATATGTTTGCAGTTAGCCATCATACCAATTATTAAAGGATCATGCCAAAGCAAATCGTTGCAGGTGCAACACAAATAATAACCATATGCTCTAAAAATAAAACATCATAGAGGATTGTCCCCGAACCTGGTAAATTCCTGTAAGTCTGTAGAGAGAAATCATCACCTCTAGCAGGCTAGCTAGTAATCAAAATCTAATACTCTCGAGTTAAACAGCAACCCCCACTACCCTGCCCGGCCACACATCTCAATTTGGTGCCGTATGACCAGTCCTCTAAAAAAGAGCAGAAGCGAAGATGGATCAATTAATGGAAAATTTTCAACAGCTTGGTGTGGACCAACAACAACAACAACCACAGAACCAACCTGTAAATGCACAACCGTTGCAGCCCCCAGTCAATCCAAATATGGAGGAACCCACATTGATAGCGCTACAGCGCCTTACTGAGAACTTAGAAAAGAATAGCAATTATGCAAAATTATCCCAAGTTAGGTCCATAGTACAACCATTCGAGGGAGATAAGAAGAAATTCAGGAGATGGTTGGCCGACATAGACAAATTTGCGGCAATAGCAGAAACAACAAATGATGAAGAGAAAAAGAAAATCGCTCTGTTAGGTTCTGATTCGTACGTGACTGATTTTTTTAAGAAGGAGGTCCCAGCAGTACCCCACAGAAACCTACGAGTCCCTAAAGAAAGAGCTCACCCAGAGATATGGGGAAATCATAGACAAAATGCATGCTTGGTCAGTCCTTAGAAGCATGAAACAGGAAAGAGATGAATCGGTACAACTTTTTGGAGATCGATTCCTCAATATGGCAGAAGAGGCATTTTGCGGAGAAATCCCTACCACACCTGATGTAGAAATACAGTTAGTGGGGATATTTGCCGATGGCCTTAGAGCGGAAAATATCAGAAGGCATCTTATTAGAAAAGACACCAAGACTATTGCTGAAACAATCCAAGCAGCAATACAGGAGGAAAATCTTCACCGAAGGTTCCAACAAAGAGCAGGTAGGGAACCCCGACCAGAATATAGGGACTATGATGAGCATGAGCCTATGGAAGTTGACCATACCAGGAGGCAATGGACTCGCCCACGAATACGTGATGATAGACCCCGCAATTATAGACCCCCCACACAGAGGCAAAACGACGTCAATAATGTCAATACAAACGGATGCTTTACATGCGGTAGGCTCGGACATGGTTACAAGTCCTGTAGAGCAAATTACAATCATGCACCACCCAGAAGAGGAGGTTACCAACCACAACAACCCGCACCACCCCCACGTGATTACACCAGAAATCAGTATACCAGAGGCGCACCTCAACCCCTCATGCGTCAGGGAAACGGCCGCGCCACTCACTAAACAGGACCGTTAGTGAGGGCAACAATCACAGAAACTGGTCCAAAACAAAAGAAACAACACAGAACAGAAATTGTCAAGTGGGCCCATCCAGTAAAATACAATATGAAGAAATGTTGCATGATGGAACTAAAATACATCCGGACCCCAGTTCCTGCATCATGTCTATACAGGGCCAACAATATAGGGCACTGGTAGATACAGGAGCATCCATCAGCCTTATTAGGTTCCAGCTGTTCAAGAGGATCCAACACTTAGTACGATTTCAACCGTCCAAAACACACCTAGCTTCAGTCACGGGACAAAGACTAAATTCAGTTGGGACAGCATGGCTAAAATTTTCCTTAGGCGAAACAAATTTTGAACACCCATTTGTCATTACTAAAGGAATGTCTAGAAATCTTATCCTAGGGAGAGATTTTTTTAACAAACACAAAGTTCGAATATACTATGACCTCCACAAAATCAAAGTCAACAATACGTACATAGATCTCCAGGACGATATCCACATAGCGTCTTTAGTAAGGATTACAGCTCCCATAACGGTGGCTCCAAACTCCCTGGTCATAGCAAAAGGCAGAGTAAAAAAATTCTGAGTACATAACACCAGGGCAATCAATTCAAGTACAGCCCCTAGCAGAAGAAAGCATTATTGATGACCCATTGTTGCAAATTACAGAGGGAATCGCTGAAGTCTCGAAGTCCAGAGATTTCCCCATCATGATATTGAATATGTCAGGAAAAACTACCACTATAAAAAGAGGCACAGTTGTAGCGCAAGTGGATACGTCAACAATAAGACAAACCAAAACCAATAGAGACCATCCACAAATTGTCTCAACCACTCCCACTGGACATAATGCACGAAATCGCAGTACAAATAACCATAGTACACGGAAAGTAAACAGTTATAAGGCAGAAAAAGGCAGTAACATCAGTCACAGTCATGTTACACCACAGCATACCCTACCCAGATGGCAGAAACGAACCAGTCCATACATAAGAAGAGAAAGGACACAGTATGAAAATGACTATAATTACTCATTCTTGCGCCCCAGCACACCAAGAGAAAAGATGAAGTGCTGTATATCACAGAGTAACAGAGAAACAGAAATTGTCTTGCCAGGAGGATATCCAAAGCGACAAGACAGTGATACATGCCCCATGGAGTATCAATATAACTCAAAAACAGGTGGATATGATAAAGTCCCAAAACCAATTGAAATTTCCGAAGAAAAGGAAGAACTCTTATATGACTATACCACAGGAGGATACTATAGCAGCAAAGTTGGAAACAGAAAGAATGAAAAATTTTCGCCCAGGGAAAGAAGACAGCCCTATAGCACAAACAGAAGAAATACAGTAACGTACGCGGATAAGCGCAGTTACGACAGAAATAATCAGAAAAAATGGCACAACAACGACTACCCCAGAAATATAATAAGAAATGAATATACAGTAAATGCAGTGACAAATGGAAATGCACACAGTACATGGCAGAGGAGACAGTACCAAGCACAGCCCAATGAACGGCAAAGAACTACGCAAAAGAAAGCCACATACCAGGAGCAGAGATTTTCACAAGATGCAAGAAAAATGTCCCAAAATTATGGGAATGAAACGGAGGCATCAAGACAGACCAGAGATATCATAGCAGATCATAAATACAGAGAGAGAATAGCTCAGTTACTTGCAACCCTGAATGCCACAGAAGATAATAAGCAACGTTTGAAAACGTTTGTAGAAAAGCACCAAGATGTATTCGCACTCAATGACATGGAATTAGGCAGAACTAACACTGTCACAATGGACATTCAAACAACCACAGAGGAGCCAATACATATGAAACCCTATCATACGCCCTTGAAAAATAGAGAACTCGTGGAAAGGTCTATAAATGAAATGCTACAGGCAGGAATCATCGAAAGATCCCGTTCCCAATGGTCCTCACCCATAGTGATCGTAACAAAGAAAGACGGCTCCAGTCGCTTTTGCTGCGACTACCGTGCCCTTAACAAAATCACAAAAGTCATTTCCTACCCCCTCCCCAGGATAGACGATCTACTTGCGACGTTAGGAAAGTCTACATACTTTACCACACTTGATGCAAGGTCAGGCTTTTGGTGCATCCCCATGACACCTGAGGCAAAACAGAAATCCACATTCTGTTCACATATGGGAAGTTTTTTTTTTGGAATGTTATGCCATTTGGTCTAAAAGGATCTCCAGCAACATATATGTCACTCATGGATGAAGTGTTAAAGGGTCTACATCCATTTGCCCTGGCATACATAGACGATATCCTGATACATACCGCAGGCACGATGGAAGACCACCTCCGCAAGGTTGAAACAGTGTTTGATAGACTCAGGCATCACCAAATAAAGTTAAAACTGTCGAAGTGTGAGTTTCTAAAGACAGAAACAAAATATTTAGGCTTTGTCATCAATAGACATGGCGTCAGACCTGATGAAGATAAAGTCAAAGCCATAAGAGAAATGCCTAGCCCCAAGACGGTGAGACAAACACGCTCATTTATTGGTACAATAGGGTACTATAGACGCCACATCATCAATTTCTCCAGAGCAGCAGAGCCTTTGATAGCCCTTACCCGCAAGTATGCACGCTTCAAATGGACAGAAGACTGCCAGAGATCCTTTGAGTATCTAAAAAATGCCCTAACCACCATCCCACTGCTTGGACATCCAGATATTTCTCAGCCCATGATACTATACGCCGATGCCTCAGATAACGCAATTGGTGCTTGTTTGGTCCAACCTGTACTAGAAGATGAAACACCCATCCTACCAAACATTCCAAATGAGAAACCCATTGCATTCCTATCCCACGCATTGTCAAAGTCACAAAAAACGGTGGACCACCACTGAGAAAGAAGCATATGCTATTCACTATGCAGTACAAAAGTTTGACTTTTTACGTCAGAGGAACTAAACTCATTATAAGAACTGATCATCAACCTTTGGTTAACTGGCTCACCAAAACACAAGAACAGCCAAAGAAGTTACAGACATGGGCAATGAATTTACAGTCCTACGACACCACTATCGAACATATCCCAGACGAAATGAACACCTGTGCAGACCTCTTATCCAGGATTAAATATGATGATGAAACTGAAGTGAAAACAAATAGAGTCAAAAATGATGGCACATCCTCAGAGATTGACGATAATGCTAAAGAAATTAATGAAATTACTTCATCAAGTCGAAGAAGTACCTCAGATTCCGCCACTCAAGTAGAAGAAGAAAGCCAAGAGATGTTTGACATGAGAGTAGAACAAGCGAAAGATGCAGAAATTGTCAAGCTGCTCACATACGTGAAAGAAAACCCAACAAAAAGTAAAGATTTTACAGTACACCCAACGGATGGAATTCTATACTATATTGATCAGAAACTAGAAGGGACACTAAGAAAAGTCATTCCAGCACATCTAGTCCCAGAAGTATTGCTACAGTTTCATGATAACAACGGGCACATGGGAAGAGACAAAACAATTGATGTCATAAAGAAAAGGTATTATTGGCAAACTTTCTACAAGGACATTACAGAATATGTAGCCACCTGTAGAACATGTAAATTGAGAAACATGAAGCCACATTTAATTCCCCTTCAAGAAATGCAACCTTCCCATTACCCCATGCAAACAGTGAGCATTGACTTATCAGGTCCTTACCCACTCACCCAATCAGGCAACAAATACCTCCTGCACATAGTTGACCAATACTCTGTTTGGCCAGAAAGTTACCCACTCAGTGATGCCACATCGCAGTCCATCACGCAAATTTTTGTACAAGAATTCATTCCCAGGCATGGCTGTCCAAAACGAATCATTTCAGACAACGGTAAACAGTTTATAGGTAACCCATTTAAAGCCACCTTACACCAGCTGAATATTGAGCATACTACAACCACTTATTATTGCCCAAATGCAAATGGCAGAAATGAACGCATGCACGCCACCCTACATGATATTATTAGCAAATATATCAAGGGGAACCACCAATACTGGGACCTTGTAGTGGTGTTGATGGTATTGTATGATGGTGTTATTACTACATGTAACTTGTATGAGGCCAGCTGTGAAGGCTCCTGAGATAAAATGTGGTTGAGAATTATCAGAAGGCCTTTCTTGCTACCACTACGACCTCACACTTAATTTTTTTTTTCTTAATGAATGTGGCTACGTAAAGTGTCTAGGGTAATGATGTGTAATGTGGTGTGTTAGTTATAAATACACCCACAGGCATTTAAGAAGACTAATAAGATTAACAAGTGTTAAAATACACTGAACTAACTCACGTGTATAAAGTTTTTGATATAATTATATTACATTTATTTGTTCTGGATCAAGTTTTTATTTTGACCAGAACTGTTTGTTATAATAAGGATTTAAAATTTATGAAAATTATGAAAAGAATGTTACATAATAAATACAAAAGTGTACATAATTAAGTACTAGAATAGTTAGTTTTATTCAAATGTTCTGGTAGTCAGCTACTAGGGAGGATATTTATTGTCTGTGCTGTTGGGGTGGTCTCATCACACCTGTCTATATTGACTACACCGTGTCCAGAAACTGGTGGGAATTTTTATGGGGATATTAGTCACTACCAATAGTTGGTGAATGTCCAGCAGACCAGAGGCTCACTCATCTTTTTGTAGCTCTGGTGCTGAAAACTTGCGGTCCCACCTCTCCGTGCTGGCGGGCAATAATGGTGGTCTCTGTCACAAGAACTGCACAGATACACTCGAGTAAAGTCACCCACCGAATAGACTCTGCTTTGTTGTCGATAGAAAACTCACAGCTCTGCAATCAAAGTATGGGCTATGTGTCAAAATCTATTCTATACCCACGTCTGGACACCACACTGACACAACAACCACATCATACAGACAGGTCAGATCTCTCTGACCAAACAGCACAGTTACCATGGTGGGTTTACCTCAGATAGATCCTCCCAGACTATAGATTCTGAAAAATATTTATTAGTTGTTGGCCCTAAAAGAAGATAGGTAATCTGTTTCAACGCTTGATATATCTTGCATAATCCTTGCTGTAGTTTATGTACCTTGTTGGTCCCTAGACCCTGACTTGGGCGGGGGGTCTAGAGCAAAATCCCTACTGGTTTGTAAGGCTATATTATGATATGGCAGTATCAAATCACTCGAACATGAAACAATATTCAAAATATATAAAGAAATAATTTCAATCTTACCAGATTAAGAATACATAACACAGAATTGCTAGCAAAACTCAGCTGAGCTGCTGGCTATAGTATGGCGTCCCTAAATTTATTCACTGTCTTTCATATGGGAAACTCCACACTTTAAAATCTGTGTCTAACACTGAACAATTATTGAAGAATGACCCCAAATGCGCTCTGAGCGCTAATGATATGATTGTCTGTGGCCAATCACTGCCAAGGTTTATTTTTAATTTCAAATTTCTACACTAAAGTCATTTCAGTCATGCTTCAGTCAAGTATGGATGGTTATCTGTTAGTCTGTCCGTCTCTACTTGTGTTTCTAAAAAAAATGTGCTTGATTTTTGAAGCAACCTTTCTCTCCCCTTAAAATTTTGTCGTAAAAAGTTATATTTAGACACAGCTACCGCTCAAAACCCCTCTCCTCCATAATAAGTAACTTTGAACACCTGTTCCCAAGGTCGTGTTTTTTTGTGTGCAAATTGTGACACTTTTAGATTCAATATAGTCTAGCGATGATGTGAACTACACTGTCTTTTGTCATTATCTTCAATATTATCTATCCGTTTGTAAAATTAAGATCATATTAGTTCACTGCTCAGAATAGGCCATCCGGCCAGCTAATTTTTATATTCCTAACATTAATATTAAGAAAATTTACTTTTTAAATTTTTGTAATTTTCCTACCATCCGCGTTCTGCCGCTCAATTCAAATCAAAATCTTAGTATCGCAAAAGCGTCCATTTCCGTACCTCGTGTCAATTTGGGGGACGTGAATTTTTTACTTTCCTCCATCCCCCCCAATTGCGTCTCCTTAGCCTTGCTACGCAATCTTTCCAGTCATATATTTTTTCTTTTGATCCGCCGTTCCCCTCCTGTCTAGCAAGTCAATTTTATGGAGGGTGATGACCCGCGGTCTAGGCGATCATGTACATCAGCAGCCTACGCATTATGTTTTTATCCTTAAATGTTATCTTTTGAGTATTTTACCGTTGTATCTCGGTCAATTTCACTACACATCTCCCCACTTGAAAACATGCCTATGGCAAGTTCCAAAACCAGCGATACACATAGGTAAAATTACTCCTCACGTCTGCCACTACTCTAATTTTGATCACAGGGGTGCCGACTGAGGAAATCTGCACCGACATTCAATTTGCCTGGGATATATTGGATACTGAACTGATAAGGTTGAAGCAATAAAGACCACCTCAGCAATCTTGCGTTTTCATGCTTAGCCTGAGACAAGAACACGAGAGGCTGATGATCCGTCTCCACCACAAAAGTCCTACCATACAGATAGATTTGAAACTTCTTTATTGCCCAGATTAATGCTAAACATTCTTTTTCGCTTGTGGAGTATCCTTGTTCCGCCTTATTCAATTTGCGGCTTGCATAAGCGACTGGTTTCAGTTCCCCATCAGGTGAAGATGATCTTTGCAACAAAGCCCCTCCAAGTCCTACATTACTGGCATCGGTTCTTAAGACAAAGTCCTGTGTCAAATCAGGCAGTTTGAGAATAGGCTTGCTAGTGAGTTTTTTCCTTTAACTCTTGGAACGCTAATTCACATTGTGCAGTCCAAATAATTTTATCTGGAAGTCCCTTGCGAGTCAGATCAGTCAGAGGAGCACAAATGGCGTTAAAATTTTTGATGTATTTCTGATAAAATCCGCATAACGACACGAATGATCGCACGTCCTTTTTGGTTTGCGGCCTAGGTGCTCTCTGCAGTTTTTCCAAGTTCTTAGGATCAGGGGTCATATTACCCTGATATACAGTGTGCCCCAAGAATTCCAACTCTTTGCATCCAATACAACATTTTGTTGGCCTAGCAGTTAAGTTCGCCTCCCGAAGTCTATCAAACAACATCTCCAGAGCTTCAATGTGTTCTTCAAATGTCTCTGTGGCGACGAGTATATCATCCATGAAATTCGTGATACATGGGTTATTCAGGGGTCCAACAATTTTCGCATCATCCTTGAAAACACACTCGGAGCATTTTTCAGTCCGAATGGTAGCATATTGAATTCATAATGTCCATCCGAAGTGCTAAAAGCCAAATAAGGTCTCACTTCAGGCTTCACTGGGATCTGGTAATAGCCTTTACTAAGATCCACTTTTGAAAAGTATTTTGCCTTGTTCAGTCTGGCAAATAACTGTTTTGTGTCTGGTAATGGATCCACTTGTCCTTCTGTGACAGCATTCAGTTTCCTGTAATCTATGCACAGTCTGTGTTCCCCAGACGGTTTCCTCAACAAAACGACACTAGAACTAAAAGATGATTCACTGTGCGAAATAATCCCCTCCTTCAATAAATAATCTATTTCTTCCTTTAATGCCTTCTCCTTCGCGAACGGAATAGAATAGGCTCTCATACAGATTGGGTTTGAGTCTACCAGTTTCATGTCATACTGTAGCAAATTTGTATGGCCTGGTTTATCTGTTAATACATCTGTATGTTCCTCCAGAACTTGTTGAACTCTCTCCCTCTGATTTTTAGTCAGGTGCTTACTGACTTTTACCTGTGCTGCGGTTTCACAAGGATGTAATGGGTATTCATGTGAGGTGAGTGGTTCCTTTTGCATCTGGGTTGCAATAGCTAAGGTCAATAAGGGGGTGCTTTCCTGGAGTGGTCTGTCCAGATACTTCTTTAACAGGTTTACATGATAAACTTTTTCCTTCCCCTTTTTGTCAATTTTATAGTTTGTTCTAGACACCTTCTCTAGAACCGTATATGGACCTTGCCAACCAATTTGTAATTTATTCTGGCTTCCGGGTAGTAAAAGCAGCACCTTCTCTCCGACTGCCAGTTCCCTGTCCTTTGCCTTCCTATTAAAATATGCTGCATGTTTCTTCCTGGCTTGTTTCAAATTATCATTTGCCAGTTTCCATCCAGCTTTCAAACGAGTGGTCAGTTCGTTCACGTATTGATACGATGAGGTAACAGTCTCTTCCGCCTTCTCATCTGTCCAGGTCCTTAATAGAGCTTCTAAAGGCCCTTTTATTGGCCTCCCAAATAGCAGAGTTGCGGGAGCCATCCCGGTTGAACTATGTGGTACCTCCCGGTACGCAAACAATGCGGCGGGCAGGAATTGATCCCACAGATCCGGTTTTTCGTGTGCCAGCTTTCTCAGGATAGAAATGAGAGTCCCGTTGAACCTCTCTACCTGGCCGTTCCCTTGTGGATGGTACGGACTACAATGAAAGTGCCTGGCTTGAAATAGCTTAAAAACTTCTTCCGTTAGTTTCCCCTTGAACTGAGAACCATTATCCGTCAAGATTTGATGCGGGAATCCTAATCGGGTAAATATTGTAAGTAGTGCCTCTGCTACATGTTTTGAATCAATTGATGGCAGGGCTACCGCCTCTCCCCACATAGAACAAGTGTCCACCAGAGTAAGGATGTAACTGTTCCTCCTCTTGGTCCGAGTGAGAGGTCCTACAATATCCACTGCAACCCTCTCAAACGGTGTTCCCACTATGGGCATTTCCCCTAGAGTTGCAGGAGCAGTCCAGTGCTTTGGAGCTACCCTTTGACATTCTGGGCAGGATTTGACATATCTTTTTATATCCTCCGTTATCCCTGGCCAGAAGTAATGACAAGCTATACGCTGTCCGGTGGCGCTGATCCCCATGTGACCACTGAAGGGAATCGCATGTCCGAGTTCCATCACTTTATCTCTATATGAAATGGGAAGAACCAGCTGGTTGTGACCATTTGTTCCAGTTCCGGCTTTCCTGTATAAGAGTTTATTCTTCATGAAATATTCCCCCTTGCTCGGAGGTGTGTGGCATTTGGGCAATTTTTTAAAACAGGGCTTGAGTGTCCTATCCTCAGCCTGCGCCTTCCTCATCTCCTCTGGATGAGCATTTATAGGTTCACCTTCTTCCTCCTTCTTCTGTGACCTGGTCTGCACTGTCGCCATGATCACAGGTTTCTCGGGATTCCCCAAGAAGACGTATCTACACCCCAATATCAGAGGGTAGATTGGTTCATCTATCACTGCTGCTCTGATTTCTCCTTCCACATAGCGAGTTTTCACCGTTATCCTTGCGATGGGAAGTGTCAGAGTGGTATGTCCTTAGTCGCCCCTTGTATTTCCACTGTTTCTGTGGTATACTGACTTGGGTCCACTAGGCTAGACTTCACAACTGAATCATAATCCAAACCTGTATCATAAAGGCACCTTATGGTGACCCCATTACAAATAACATCCTCACAAACTGGGGGGTGATAAGGTTCCTGTTGTCCCTTTGGATTAACCTTTAATCTTTGCGTCCCCGACTTCATTGCAGCAATGTTTGAAGGTTTCCTTCTACAAAATTCGGTGTTATGGTTATCCTTCTTGCACCATTTACACCATCTTTTTCCTTGGTTCAAC
>JAMPIV010002951.1:0-47500 GCA_024509875.1 Oreohelix idahoensis
AGGACAAAGAGTCCCAGGCGCGCTTATCCGGCGCTAGGCTCTGCTTGGCTGTAAATCCTGTTTACACTGGTTTGGCTGTGGTTTGCTGAGTGCCCCGTTTAGGCACAAAAAAGGCGGGTGATATGGAATTCTGCTATAGGCATGCTGAGCGGGTTTGATATTCTGGAAGCCGCAATGCTCTGGCTGGTAATCCAATAGGCGAGTAGAGAACTACTACTGCGTTTGGCGATTCCAGATTTTGCGTTGGCTCCGTTGCACTGCGTGAGCTTAACTTGGCGTTGTCAAAAAGGGGTTTTGATTCAGGAACGGGGTTGACGATTCGTGACGCTAGCGGTATTCAGAAACCCTCTAGATCGAAGAGAATATTTCGTTCTTCGCCTGACTGGAATCTACTCTAGCAATTCGGTCTCCCTGAAACTGAGACCCAAAAAGAGACACCCTTTTACTTCAAGCAAATAATAAATCACACTAACTTTATACAGAAAGTTTCGCTCCACTATGGGATTAAATTTATTGTAGTTATTGCTATGATAGTTTAGGGCTGTCTTTAACCATGTCTCCTGTTCCTTAAAAATATCAATTATCAACACGCGCCCGCATAGGCTTAATATCTTTTGTACACCCATGTAACTGTCATTAAATGTTCTGACAGCAAAATCTCCTCCTCTTCTCCCAATCTCAACATACAGGAAACCTAACCTGTAGTTACAGTTAAAAGAATATGCTTATTCATCTTACAACATTAAATGAATTTACATAAACAGATTACAGCATTTGACATTACACAAATAAATCGTATGTCCCTTTGGAAAATATATTAGCATTCCACAAAATGAGTACAAAGAAAATGCAATGTTCTTGCTATAATAATACAGTTGTGGCTAGATCATACGATATAATTATATCTATGCCTGGTGACTGCTTTCAGTGAAAGTTATAGACTAGTGCCTAGCCACACAAGTAAGCATAAAATGATCCTCCCTTGCCACTAGAAATATCTATCAAAAGGAATAAGTGACTATCTCCTATAATCCAGAGTTATTACCTGCATCTCACTATTCAGTTTTAAAGTGAACAATCCACACCTGACATTATCTTACAGAAATGACAGTTAATCTTGCTGACTCTTAACCCAATGGTAAGCATTCGTGGACTGATTCTACGCCTAATATCTGTTATTGTAAGTTTAACATTTAACCCATGATAAACCGTAACAGTTTAAGCACCACTTAATTAAGGCCGTAGGCAGTGTAATCTTATCACTGAACTAAATTACTAGGAGAAGTCCTCAGAAATAAATTCACTTTCCTAACAGATATATATATAAAAGCTAACATGAATCTAATATAATAATTATAAGATATGTCAACTCACCCCAAAAATGACTAGAACATATGCAAACACATTCTAGTATTGTGTTAAAGTTTGCCTTATCTCATGATGGTCATCTACGGACCAGGAAAATTTACGAATGTCTTTGTCTATTAAAACCAGTCTACTCTTATAGATCACAAGGGACGCTCCCCCCGGACGCCTGGCCTGCATATTTCTACAGAAGTTCGGCGAAAGACGTAATCTAGAGTAAGACAAAAGAAATCGTGCGAAAGTTCCCGAGGTAGAGAAATGCATAACATTATGCTCTATCTTGTCTAAGGGGCGAAAACCCAAAGACTGACCGCGGGTTTGTCTCCCCCTGTTTCCAGGATGCATAATATTATGATCCGAAGCAGCGTTCTGGAAGCCAAACACAGGGACCCTTTCGCTCGTGATCAAAGGCTTTAAACGTAAGAGATATTCCCCTGGTCAGACCAGGAGCGGCTTAGATAATATTATCGTTCGCTGACCGCTACAGGCCGGAACGTAACCAAACCTCGGGTGGGGTTTGAGAAGGTGAAAAAGTTTGGCCACGAAGGTAGAAAATGAAAGAAAAAGAAAATACAAAATGACGAGGAAAACCAGGACATTAAAAAAGTAATCAAATTATGGACAAGATGGTAAAATAGATTATCGGTCACGTGACAAGTGCCCCCCCCCCTTTTAAAGTTCGAGGAATACGGACAAAAATGACAGTAATTTATCTTTTCCATCGATGTCCGTTACATGTCGTAAGAACCTTCTATAATCATAACCAAAATCGTATCCAATTTCTGTCAGTACTGTATGACTAGCTCCGAGTTCATTTCTTTTCTTCCCTCTGTCTAATAGACGTTCAGCGAATGGGATTTTGCGAGGCCAGTCGGCGCTGACGCCCTTCGTTTCCGTGTGAACCTGATCTTGGTTCCACCATTCGCTGTGCCTGTTTATGGTCCGGAAAATTATCCGCACCTGTTGTGGTTTTCGGCCCTGCCTGAACTCACTGGCCACTGCGTAGATAATCCGCCTGTTATGTGCAGTGTAATCATTGATGGGCTCAGGCTGCTTATGTATATATTTACCTGTCACGGGCGTGGCCTTGAATAACCCTCTATAGCTGCAGTCTTTCGGGATTTTTCGCGCGCGTGTAACCCTAGTTGGTAAATAAAGCCGTTCGTTGGCCGAAGAAATGCTAGCATTTTTCTTCTGCCTCTCCACACCTACTCCCCTGTTTCGGTGGGAGCATTGATCAATCTTCAGACCTGTGCCGTCTAAAGGTGGATCTGGAGCTTTCCTTGCCTTGCCAGTCACAACTCTGGCTTGGTCAACGGAAATGATCAAGTTGCTCGGTAATGGCCTGGCGGAGGCGACTACTTTGCTGTCCATCAGTGGGGTTGCGACCACTGGAATAATGCGATTTGAATGAGAGAACTCAGCTACCTGAAGCAGAGAGTAATCGATCGCATTCTGGGGTTCTACTAAATCATAACAGATCTCCGTAGCTTCTATCCGTAGAGAAAGATAGGTAATATCTGCGAGTTGCAGAGTTTGTTGAGTCGCTTTACCATTACTAGCATGACGTGAGTCAAGGCCCTCAACAATGGCTCCTTGTACAGTAGTAAGGCAGCTTTTCTCACTGTCTTCTGCCCTGAGAAGTGTGAGAGACTCAAATGGAATACCAGGGATCCCTTCGCATGGAACCCTGTGTCCACTATAAACGTCAACTTTGCCCTCCCCTGAGGAAGTTACTGGCGTCAGTTGAACTTTGTCCTGCAATGCGAGATCCACTTCCTGGTTGACAGGCCCCGCAGACTGCATGCAAAGGACTGGACGGTTTGAGATCCCGTTAGATCGCGAAGTGCCCGAGAAAAAACTCTCGGTGTGTTTTTCCAAAGTTCCTTGGAACGGTTTGGAAAGTTTAACCCTTTTAGCAGGCGACTTATTCTTGCACCTTTTAAGCTCAGGGTGATAAGAGGAGCGGCGCCTCCATTCTACGATCGTTGAGTTGGAGGGATGCGCCTCTGCATATGGTTTTTCGCTGTCCGGCCGGGAATCTTGCGAAATATAACGTGATAGGGTGTGGCTCCCTTTTCTCGACGTCACGTGTCGGTTAGGTGCTGCTCGGTCTGGAGCGTGAGAGGCTCGGGGTTCGCCGCTTGCCAGACGGGAACAATCCGTATTACAATGCTTGTTAGCACCTCTCTCACCTGTGTGCAGTTTCCATGCCTGGGAACGTTGCGTAATTTTCCCCGTGGCCTTAGGTCTGCTATCCCGACGTAAATTCTTTCCTTGTTTGGGCTTCGGATCCAAGTCCAAAGGAAAGTCAATTTTCTGGAGTTGGGGTTCGGTTTTAGCAGGCAAGTTTTCTTTCATGGGCGCAAGGTTCGCAGGGGCGTTGACCGTTAAGGGCACAGTAGAAGGGGAAGTAGAGTGACTACATTTAGTATCTGTTTCCACCCTCCGAATTTGGCTATCCAGTTCATCCATTCTGATTTGGTGTAGCCTGTCCCATTCTTGGCTTTCTCTGTCCCTTTCTTGTCGCTCCATTTCCAATTGCTTGTCCCGTTCTTGTCTTTGCTTTTCCCTTTGCTTCTCATCTTCTATCACTTCTTCTACATACTGTCGGGTGAATGCTTCACTCTCCCCAGTTTGTTTACATGACCATGCCAAGATTAAACGGCTGTCAAACCAATTGTCTACCTCGTATTGATCCTGCAGGCTTACTGCAAATTCTAGAAAGGGCTGGATTTCGCTATCCTTGTACTCCATGTACTTAGCTACCTCGAGGGCAATCCTATGCACTTTATCTAGATCGGCCATTATATCAGGGTGAGCAAACACTATAGAAGAATAGAACCTAGAGATCTTAGTTACCTAGTCCACTAGGTGCTGATTAACTTAATAATCAATAAAATCTAGGCTAGCCTGGGAACTTTAAAAACAAGAAAGTTTGTAGCTACTCTGATCGACAAGCAAAAACCCCAAAAAACTCCAAAAAATGTAAGTGATGTAAAACTTATTACTATCACTTCACCCCAGTTCTGTCAGTACTAAGCTATTGAGAGGATTGGTTACTATCATCCGAATGAACACCCTCCCTTGGTACAAATGCAAGCTAGTAACTGACTATCTGTAGCTTCTTATCTCAGATTAAAGAGCTACTCCTGAAAAAATATTAACCCTTAAAAAAAATTTATTCTGACTTTTACAACAATAGTCGTCAGATTTGTCAACCAAAAACTCAGCAGTGATACCATCAACCTTTACCAGCTGTCTCATGTGTAGCATGAACAATAAATGTAACTAAATATTTATGATTGCTGTGGAGAAAAAACGCTGTTCCGACTTCCACCCAAAAGAAATAGTTCGAAATGTCTAGGGGAAAGAAATTCCTATAATCTGCCGAACACTAAACTCTAAGAATCAAGATAGAATCTTGTGAGAGATTCATCCTCGGATCGAGCACATATTAAATGTCGTACTAGATGGGTTCTAGAATCCCGGACGAGCCCCCATTAATTGTCGTGGTTGAGTAAAGTGTAGAGTATTTGTCGAGTTGGACAATAGTAGTGAAATCGACAAGGGATAGTGGACTGACAGAGTTATAGATTACACACACAGAAAGGTGTAAATAGGAGATGGACTTGAGACAACCTGGAAGAAGATTTACCAAAATGATCTCTCTCTCCAAGCCTCAACTCACTTTTTACTGTCTAAGCATCTCCGGCTCTCACTCTTTTCTCTTATCAAACATAGAGATTCTAGTAAAGAGCTAAACAAGTTAATTATGGATGAAAAGGGTCGGGAACAGCGCATTAATAAATGTGTAAACTTTATTAAAGAAGAAAAGCATGGAATTAATGCATATCATCATACACAGCATAAATTACATCAATAATCAAATATTCATCAATAGTCATCAATAATCATATACACCAACAATAATGCAAATACACACCCACAAACACACACACCACCAACACTCATAAAACCTGTAGAACACGGAGAAAATAACTAAGCTGTCCGACAGAGGGTCCGCTTTCGGGGACCAAAGGCGCTAGCTCCAGGAAGTGTCTTACCGATAAATATCCTTCAAGATGACTGAAGTGAAATACCGAACTTTCCTTGTCGGGCTAAACGTTGGTGACCCCTAATTGCGCGAGGGAACACTGGAAGACGTTGTTTATCTCCTGCTGACCAACTGAATGAACTTAGCGACAGCCTGTCCGCTTTCGGGGACCAATGGAATAGCTCCAGTAAGTGGTTTTTTCGTATATATCCGCCATCGGTGATGGAATTAACCTGAATAAAATCAATGTATAGGCTCTATCGTTGGTGACTCCCCCCTACTGGCGCGAGTGGGGCTGGAACTCTGTCCATAGATGGCTGCTCATACGTGCGAGGTTTTAAGTATCCAGAAAAATACACCAGAAGAAGTCACTTGAGGACAAAGAGTCCCAGGCGCGCTTATCCGGCGCTAGGCTCTGCTTGGCTGTAAATCCTGTTTACACTGGTTTAGCTGTGGTTTGCTGAGTGCCCCGTTTAGGCACAAAAAAGGCGGGTGATATGGAATTCTGCTATAGGCATGCTGAGCGGATTTGATATTCTGGAAGCCGCAATGCTCTGGCTGGTAATCCAATAGGCGAGTAGAGAACTACTACTGCGTTTGGCGATTCCAGATTTTGCGTTGGCTCCGTTGCACTGCGTGAGCTTAACTTGGCGTTGTCAAAAAGGGGTTTTGATTCAGGAACGGGGTTGACGATTCGTGACGCTAGCGGTATTCAGAAACCCTCTAGATCGAAGAGAATATTTCGTTCTTCGCCTGACTGGAATCTACTCTAGCAATTCGGTCTCCCTGAAACTGAGACCCAAAAAGAGACACCCTTTTACTTCAAGCAAATAATAAATCACACTAACTTTATACAGAAAGTTTCGCTCCACTATGGGATTAAATTTATTGTAGTTATTGCTATGATAGTTTAGGGCTGTTTTTAACCATGTCTCCTGTTCCTTAAAAATATCAATTATCAACACGCGCCCGCATAGGCTTAATATCTTTTGTACACCCATGTAACTGTCATTAAATGTTCTGACAGCAAAATCTCCTCCTCTTCTCCCAATCTCAACATACAGGAAACCTAACCTGTAGTTACAGTTAAAAGAATATGCTTATTCATCTTACAACATTAAATGAATTTACATAAACAGATTACAGCATTTGACATTACACAAATAAATCGTATGTCCCCTTTGGAAAATATATTAGCATTCCACAAAATGAGTACAAAGAAAATGCAATGTTCTTGCTATAATAATACAGTTGTGGCTAGATCATACGATATAATTATATCTATGCCTGGTGACTGCTTTCAGTGAAAGTTATAGACTAGTGCCTAGCCACACAAGTAAGCATAAAATGATCCTCCCTTGCAACTAGAAATATCTATCAAAAGGAATAAGTGACTATCTCCTATAATCCAGAGTTATTACCTGCATCTCACTATTCAGTTTTAAAGTGAACAATCCACACCTGACATTATCTTACAGAAATGACAGTTAATCTTGCTGACTCTTAACCCAATGGTAAGCATTCGTGGACTGATTCTACGCCTAATATCTGTTATTGTAAGTTTAACATTTAACCCATGATAAACCATAACAGTTTAAGCACCACTTAATTAAGGCCGTAGGCAGTGTAATCTTATCACTGAACTAAATTACTAGGAGCAGTCCTCAGAAATAAATTCACTTTCCTAACAGATATATATAAAAGCTAACATGAATTTAATATAATAATTATAAGATATGTCAACTCACCCCGAAAATGACTAGAACATCGGCAAACACATTCTAGTATTGTGTTAAAGTTTGCCTTATCTCATGATGGTCATCTACGGGCCAGGAAAATTTACGAATGACTTTGTCTATTAAAACCAGTCTACTTTTATAGATCACAAGGGACGCTCCCCCCGGACGACTGGCCTGCATATTTCTACAGAAGTTCGGCGAAAGACGTAATCTAGAGTAAGACAAAAGAAATTGTGCGAATGTTCCCCAAGTAGAGAAATGCATAACATTATGCTCTATCTTGTCTAAGGGGCGAAAACCCAAAGACTGACCGCGGGTTTGTCTCCCCCTGTTTCCAGGATGCATAATATTATGATCCGAAGCAGCGTTCTGGAAGCCAAACACAGGGACCCTTTCGCTCGTGATCAAAGGCTTTAAACGTAAGAGATATTCCCCTGGTCAGACCAGGTGCGGCTTAGATAATATTATCGTTCGCTGACCGCTACAGGCCGGAACGTAACCAAACCTCGGGTGGGATTTGAGAAGGTGAAAAAGTTTGGCCACGAAGGTAGAAAATGAAATAAAAAGAAAATACAAAATGACGAGGAAAACCAGGACATTAAAAAAGTAATCAAATTATGGACAAGATGGTAAAATAGATTATCGGTCACGTGACAGGTGTCTGACACTGTTCTTGAGCCAGAGTAGAAAAAATCAGTGAGGAAGGAACTGGCCACCTCACCTCTCGATGCTGGATCTAGTATAGTAAGTCTCCAACACTTGACTGTTCTACGTTAGTATCTTCTATGGGACTACGTTCTGTAGACAAAATGACGTCAGTTTTATATGTGTGTACTAATGTTGTCATTGTATCAGTTGTGTTCTTAGACCTCTCACATTTAGAGTTATAACGTTTAAACTATTGTCCGTTATAGAGAGTTGTGTCAAGAGTTGTTTTTAGAAATGCATGTTTTCTGTGTGTCTTTAGTTTTAAAGAGTACACTATAGTGATTAACTAAAGTCAAACTTTTTTTAGCGCTAGACAAGGAAAACTAACGGATAAGTAAACTCATGATGATCACTAGAGCTAGGATTTTGATGATTGTTTTTTCGGCTTAACCAAAACGTTGTTGTGTTGAATATAAATGTGTTTCATACAAAACTAAGCTGATTTAAGAGCCTTTGTTACGGCACAATTTATCATTTTTAGCCACTGTTGGCATGTTAGGGCATTTTTGGCAATCTTTGCTCATGTTACAGCACTTTTTTTTTGTGGCTACTATTTTGCATATTTTGGTATTTTCAATTTTTAAAAAGACATTTTTAGTGTTTTATTACTTTATATTTTCTTTTACAAATTACATCACTATTTTCTTTTTGCTGTTTAATCGTTTTTCCTAAATCCACGAAAACAAATGTTACTGGTACATTTTCCTACATAATGTTAAATTTTAAATTTCTGCCTGATGCCATCACTTCCTTATAGAAGTCAGCAGTTCTATTAGTGCAGTGTTTCTCAACGGGGGCGGTACCGCCCCCTGGGGGGCGTTTTCAAGATGTCTGGGGGCGTTCTGATATGTCGCAACTATTGGGGGTCGCTACTTCTATTCAGGGGGGCGTTGTGTACATTTTTACAAGAATCAATATGAAACAATTACAAAAATATATTCCCCTTCACATAGCTTGTAACACTTTAGTTTTTATTTGCCCTGCGTCCCATGGAGTGTTTCAAGGATTCCAAACGCAAACTTTTAGTACCTGGCATGTTACCATTGTCAGGAGACAGTAGGCGGATATTTATGTCCCTTCAACACTCGAAACATTCGTTAGCCTCTCGACACACCCAAGTTAACATTCTCTCTCCAACCTTACACATATTTTCTTCTGGAAACACATTCCCGTCAAACATTGATTAGCCCGTGAACACATCACAGCCCCGTCCCTACTCTGTCCACTTCCACAGCACGACACCCTCCCAAAACATTCCCCGCACAATCACGTGTCCCACGTGTGCCTGCCAAAAACACCTCTTTGTTTAGCGAGTTCCAAAAGGTTGTTATTGCCGGGAGTTGTAGTGAGGATAAGCTCTCACTGCAGATAAAATACTTCTATGGCACGCGCATCAAACAGCCTCTGACAACCAAGTCCAGCTCCCGGCCTTCACGTGTGGCTCAATTTGAGCCCGGCGGAACTGTTTCCACTGACGGGAGAGGGGCAAAGGCGAGCGACTGGCGCCTTAAAACCAGCAGCTTCGGGCAGATAGGGCTCGTGATCCTTGGTTGGTAGCTTATCTAAGAGAAGGAACTCTGAATTCAAACCACCGCTGCCTTGCGGGAATATCCATTTATGGAATTGGCTTCGGGAGTAAACCCAGAGGATAAATCCGGAGTCGGAGTCCCTAAGGCAGTCTAATGTCGATTCGACATTATTCTGGCAACTCCTGCGACATGGCTGGTACCAAACTGTATCGGCTACTGCCGTTCCTTTTGATCTACCGGCTGTGTGGAGAGGGGGAACATGCTGCATGGGCAACAGCTTGATCTCCATATAACTGTGCCCAAGCTCGCGCCCTGGAGAGGACACTCCAGCTTCACCCTATAGGTGTCGGCAAAACACGGGAAGTAGCAGTTACCGGTTATAAGCATTTTGCCCAATTGGCGTAGGGCATGGCGCCAGGGGCTACTTCCGACAGTGGGAGAGGTTCTAGGATCTCACTGGACAGCTACCGCCCGCTTCAAGCTGGGCAGCCCCCAGTCAATAAGGTGTTGTCCCGCCACTGTCTGCTTTCCCCATTGGGTGCATGGGGATTAGGGTCAAACCCGAACCGTGGACAGAAAATTTTGCACCAAGCAATTATCGAAAAAATAGAAATAAGCAAACTCTCACATTGGGATGCTGGAACGTCCGGACTATGTTGACTGGACTATCCGAAAACCTACAGGATGTAAACGATGTAAGGAAGACAGCCATAATTAATGATGAGCTTAAACGACTTCAGGTGGATATAGCTGCACTTCAGGAAACGCGCCTGGCGGGCTCTGGAATGGTGAGCGAGAAGGACTACACATTTTATTGGCAAGGGAAAGATCTTAATAAAGCTAGAGAACACGGAGTAGGTTTTGCGGTCAAAAAATCGCTAACTAAAATGGTTGAACCAGGCGAGAATGGATCAGAACGCCTGTTAACGCTCCGCCTGCAAACTAGCACAGGTCCCATCACCCTTGTCAGTGTGTATGCTCCTACTCTGTACTCTGCCTCAGAAGCTAAAGATGAGTTTCTACGAGAATCTAACAGCAATTATCAAAAGCATACCTAGGCAAGAACAGCTTGTTCTCCTTGGTGACTTTAACGCTAGAGTGGGTGCCGATAATGTTTCATGGCCTTCATGTCTGGGCAGGTTTGGTATTGGCAAGATGAATGAAAATGGACAACGGCTCTTAGAGTTGTGCGTCCACCATGACCTCTGCGTGACCAACACCTACTTTCAGACAAAACCCCAGCATAAGGTGTCATGGAGACACCCGCGATCCAAGCACTGGCACCAACTTGACCTGATTCTCGTCAGAAGGCTACTACTCAGGTCTGTGCTCTCCACGCGCTCGTACCATAGTGCAGACTGTGATACAGATCACTCCTTGGTTTGCTGCAAAATCAGAGCACAACCAAGAAAACTCTATCGTGTCAGACATGAAGGGAAACCACGCATTGATACCAGCAAGATGTCAGACCCTTTCATGATCGCTCAATTCACTGCGACCTTCGAGAAAGTGCTCAGTAGCCCTCAGCATGGTGATACTATTACAGAGAACTGGGAGCATCTACGGAACACCATTCAAAGTACTGCACTTGCCACCTTTGGTAAGAAAACAGCAAAGTCAAATGACTGGTTTGATGCTTCATCAGATGTGATGGCACCTGTCATTGAAGCTAAGCGCAGTGCTATGAATGAATACAAACATTCACCGAGTGCCAGAACCCTACAGATCCTGAGGGCTACGAGAAGCAAAGTTCAACAAACTGCTCGACGCTGTGCAAATGACTACTGGCTCCAGCTCAGTGAGAGCATCCAGATCGCAGCGCAAACAGGAAACATTAGACAAATGTATGACGGTATAAAGAAAGCACTTGGCCCCCATAAAAGTAAGACGGCACCGCTAAAAACCATCAGCGGAGAGAAGCTAACCGATAAGGGTAAGCAGATGGAGAGGTGGGTCGAGCACTACTCTGAGCTTTACGCTAGAGACAATACCGTTACGCCTGCAGCCCTTGATGGTGTCAACAGTCTGCCAACTATGGAGGAGCTGGATGCCGAACCAACATTAGAGGAACTCAGCAAGGCCATTGATAGCTTGGCCTCTGGCAAAGCACCAGGCAGTGATGGGATTCCTCCTGATTTAATCAAATGCTGTAAGAGCACGCTATTACATCCCCTGCATAGGATGCTGTGCCAGTGCTGGGAAGAGACAACTATTCCTCAAGACATGCGAGATGCCAAGATTGTAACACTGTATAAAAATAAAGGAGACAGAAGTGATTGCAATAACTACAGAGGCATCTCTCTTCTTAGTATTGTTGGTAAGGTTTTTGCCAAAGTCATCTTAATGCGACTACACAAGTTAGCTGAGCGCATATATCCAGAGTCACAGTGTGGATTCCGAGCTGGCAGATCAACAACAGACATGATCTTCTCTCTCCGCCAGCTTCAGGAAAAATCAAGAGAGCAGAAAAGACCATTATATATCGCCTTTATAGACCTCACAAAAGCATTCGACCTGGTTAGTAGGGATGGACTCTTTAAAATCCTCCTGAAAATAGGCTGCCCTTCTAAAATGCTGGAAATGATAAAGTCATTCCATGACGGCATGAAGGGAACAGTCCAATATGCTGGAAGCACGTCACAGCCCTTTGATATACGAAGTGGCGTTAAACAAGGCTGTGTTCTGGCTCCGACCCTCTTCGGAATCTTCTTTGCCTTACTCTTGAAACATGCATTCAGAGATGCAACTGAAGGAATATGCCTTCACACTAGGTCAGATGGCCGTCTGTTTAATCTTTCAAGGCTGAAGGCAAAAACAAAAATCAGAAGGGTCACTATAAGAGACTTGTTGTTCGCTGATGATGCTGCAGTCGTCACTCAAAGCCAACAGGAGCTTCAGAGCTTGATGAATCGCTTCACTAAAGCATGCAAGGACTTTGACCTCACAATAAGTCTAAAGAAAACGAATGTGCTGAGTCAGGATGTGGGTGCTGCACCAGTTATCACTATCGATAACTATGAATTGGCAGTGGTGCACCACTTCACATACCTAGGGTCTACCATCAATGACAAACTCTCACTGGATACAGAAATTGACAGCCGCATTGGCAAAGCTGCAGCTACCTTTGCCCGCCTCACATCGCGTGTTTGGGGAAACTCTAAACTCACAATGAAGACCAAAGCTGCGGTATATAATGCCTGCGTCACCAGCACACTCCTATATGGCGCGAGACCTGGACGACCTATGCTAAGCAAGAAAGAAGGCTCAATACCTTCCATTTGCGGTGTCTACGCCGCATCCTCGGCATCTCGTGGAAAGATAAAGTGACAAATGTCGAGGTGTTGTCACGTGCTGGCCTTCAAAGTATGTATACGCTTCTTAGACAGCGCAGACTTCGCTGGCTTGGCCATGTTCGCCGCATGGAAGATGGTCGCATCCCAAAAGATATCTTCTACGGACAATTAGCAGATGGCAAGAGAACAGTTGGGCGACCACAGCTGAGGTTCAAAGAAGTGTGCAAGAGAGATATGAGGGCACTGGACATGGATCCAGCAACATGGGAGGATGAAGCTGCCGATCGCACTAAGTGGCGATGCTATTTACGGCGCCACCTCAGATTGGGTGAAGAGAGGCTCACACAAGAAGCAGAGGTGAGGAGAAAACGTCGAAAGGAGCACCAGGAAAATAAGCAGCTGAGGGCTGTCACCTCAGGGGCGCATTCCTATAGTCAGTTATGACTGAAGGGGCTATTATTATTATTATTATTATTGTTTAGCGAGGTTTACGTTACAGTTACAGCACTACCCAGAACTGTGTGTGACCTTTGTGTTCAACTCTCGTTGATGCGAGTGCACCGTAAATACCTTCTCGCAACAGGGACGTTGTGGGCAGTTGTGGCTTAGTTTTAATGCATCTTTGGATGTTTCGAGTGCAGAGAATTACTGGGGACAGGCTTAAAGATTCAGATTTAGAGGTTTATTGCAGTCATTTGGACGCTATTAAAAATGATATGAGCATAAGATTTAAAGACTTGCAAGATCTAATAATACCGGATTGTGTGATTAATCCGTTTGAATCAGACGTGGAACAAGTTAGTCAACATTTACAAGAAGAATTAATTGAGCTACAAAATAATTTCGAGGCAAAAGCACGATTCAGTCACACACATTACGAACAATTTTGGATCCAGCAGAGGCTTCCTTATCCCGTTCTTTGGCGTGAAACTAAATTGCTAATTACAGCATTCCCAACGTCGTATTTGATGGAGAAGGTGTTCAGTGCAGTAGTGTTGCTACCACAAATTCAACGAAACCGACTGCAGATTTGTAACAGAGGAGATAACAAACTTAGAACCAAATATTACAAAACTGGCTGAGTAACACCAAGTGCAAGGATCTCATTAAGCTTCATTAGTAAGTGAATTTTTATATAATTATATCATTATTACTCAACTAATAATTTTTCCAATTTTTTCATGTTTAAAGTGGTTACATAAAGAGAGGCTTAAATGTTCAGATTTGAAGATATTTATGCAGTCATTTAGGCGCTTTTAAAATGATATGATTATGATGGTTATAGAGTTGTAAGAACTAATTTTATATCATTTGCTCCGCCAATTTGTAATTCAAGGATAATGAACTAGTGGTATGAATAATTCCGTACTTAAACACATATTTAATATAACTAAGCTTTTATAAATGTGATTTCTCTTTTTCTTTATATTATAAGAAAAGATAACTCATTAACTGCATTGCTTTTTAAAAAGTATGGTGGAATATATGTATGTGTGTGTGTTTGTGTATACAGGATAAAGTACAAGGGGGTGTTAAAAGGGTGGGGGGCTTTTTAAAATATTAGTTGTCAAAAGGGGGCGTTGCTACAATCAGGGTTGAGAAACACTGTATTAGTGGATCAGATAGATTTGTTGAAGAAATAGTCAGTGACTTAAACAGTGTGAATGGAGATGTGGGAAAGGTTGTACAAAAGATAATTGAGCACGGTTTGAAACAAAAATGTGGATATGAAAAGCTGTGCATAATTTCACACTTCTCTTGGTGAATTTTTAGCGGACATAGAAACAACTGACGTGACTTATTTCAAGTATGCTCCTGTGACGTCAGAAGTAGTAGATAGGAGCTTTTCAGTGTTTAAAGCTTTGTTGGCAGACAATAGAAAGTTATTCACTTTTGAGAATCAATTAAACAGACCACAAAGTCTTTTACATTTGGATATGCGCCCTGATATAACCGATAGACCCTGTGTCTAGTTTAAACTGTTATTTCTTGTTATTTGTTAATCAGAATCAACCTCACTCAGCCTAAACCCATAGGTGCTCAGTTTCCCTCAGCAAATGTCGAAAAGTTTGAATGCTAATTGTACCTGTAGCATGCTAGTTGTACATAAGACGAATGCATCCTTTCTCACGTCCATCTCTGCCCGTCTCACGTTTGATGCCAAACTCCAACAGTCTCAGCCTTGTTGATTCATCCGTTGCAGTGTCATTATCAAGCAGGTGATCATTAATTGATCTTACTATCTGTCCCTTATCCATATCCAGTGTCCTCACTGCATATGGGTGCTCTCGAGGCTAGTCTCTCAGCTCTCTCATTGCCAGAGTCTAGTCTCTCAGCTCTCTCATTGCCAGAGGCTAGTCTCTCAGCTCTCTCGTTGCCAGAGGTTAGTCTCTCAGCTCTCTCATTGCCAGAGACTAGTCTCTCAGCTCTCTCATTGCCAGAGTCTAGTCTCTCAGCTCTCTCATTGCCAGAGGTTAGTCTCTCAGCTCTCTCGTTGCCAGAGGTTAGTCTCTCAGCTCTCTCATTGCCAGAGGCTAGTCTCTCAGCTCTCTCATTGCCAGAGGTTAGTCTCTCAGCTCTCTCATTGCCAGAGGTTAGTCTCTCAGCTCTCTCATTGCCAGAGGCTAGTCTCTCAGCTCTCTCATTGCCAGAGGCTAGTCTCTCAGTTCTTTCGTTGCCAGAGGTTAGTCTCTCAGCTCTCTCATTGCCAGAGACTAGTCTCTCAGCTCTCTCATTGCCAGAGTCTAGTCTCTCAGCTCTCTCGATGCCAGAGGTTAGTCTCTCAGCTCTCTCATTGCCAGAGGTTAGTCTCTTAGCTCTCTCATTGCTAGAGGTTAGTCTCTCAGCTCTCTCATTGCCAGAGGTTAGTCTCTCAGCTTTCTCATTGCCAGAGGTTAGTCTCTTAGCTCTCTCATTGCCAGAGGTTAGTCTCTCAGCTCTCTCATTGCCAGAGGCTAGTCTCTCAGCTCTCTCATTACCAGAGGCTAGTCTCTTAGCTCTCTCATTGCCAGAGGTTAGTCTCTCAGCTCTCTCATTGCCAGAGGCTAGTCTCTTAGCTCTCTCATTGCCTGAGGCTTTTCTCTCATCTCTCTCATTGCCAGAGGCTAGTCTCTCAGCTCTCTTATTGCCAGAGGCTAGTCTCTGAGCTCTCTCATTGCCAGAGGCTAGTCTCTCAGCTCTCTCATTGCCAGAGTCTAGTCTCTCAGCTCTCTCATTGCCAGAGGCTAGTCTCTCAGCTCTCTCATTGCCAGAGGCTAGTCTCTCAACTCTCTCATTGCCTGAGGTTAGTCTCTCAGCTCTCTCATTGCCTGAGGCTAGTCTCTCAACTCTCTCATTGCCTGAGGTTAGTCTCTCAGCTCTCACATTGCCAGAGGCTAGTCTCTCAGCTCTCTCATTGCCAGAGGCTAGTCTCTCAGCTCTCTCATTGCCAGAGGCTAGTCTCTCAACTCTCTCATTGCCTGAGGTTAGTCTCTCAGCTCTCTCATTGCCTGAGGCTAGTCTCTCAACTCTCTCATTGCCTGAGGTTAGTCTCTCATCTCTCTCATTGCCTGAGGCTAGTCTCTCAACTCTCTCATTGCCAGAGACTAGTCTCTCAGCTCTTTCATTGCCAGAGGCTAGTCTCTTAGCTCTCTCATTGCCAGAGGCTAGTCTCTCAGCTCTCTCATTGCCTGAGGCTAGTCTCTCAACTCTCTCATTGCCAGAGGCTAGTCTCTCAGCTCTCTCATTGCCACATACCCCTGCATGACCAGAACAGTAGATCCACACCAGTTCCTGAAGAATTGAGGATTCTATTGATGTTTTCCATTCCTTCAGCAGCAACTCCTTCTGAACTTTCCGAAGCATGGCTTGAGAGTCTGACAATATAACTGCCCTGGTTGATGGAGTTTCAGACAGCCACCTCAGTGCTACAGTAACTGCCTTTACCTCCATTCTCATGCTGCAGGTTGTTGTCATGTAGGCTTCACTCTGTTCATCAACAACCCTGCCCTTTATTCTCGCAGAGAAGTCCCATTCTGATTTCTCACCTGGTATTACAGATTCATCAGTGAACACATTGGACTCATCATCTCAGGCATAATTACTTATCAGCTGATTAATCTCCAGCTCTGCTTTTCCATTGCCGCAAGTTCTGCCCTCTCTGCTAAGGCTAATGATGACCTGCTGGTAGTTTAACCAGCACTCCCGTAACTTGCTCCACTCTTCCCCTTGAAAATATTTTCAACCCTGTTCACCTGACCAACCGTCGCGTCTGCCTGTGCCATCCACGACATCGCCCTCTCATGTGGAAGGGGGGGGGGGGCTTTTGTCGGAGGTTACCCGCATATATGTTTTTACCTGGGCCATCGCATATCTGGATCTAATCGGCAGCAGTCTGAGCATGTATCTCATTGTCACAGTTGGGGTATCACGCGTACAGCCCAAAACTAGTTGCATCCCTTCATTTTGAATGCGCTCCAGTCGTTCACATTGTGATGCTGACAGCGTGAGTATTCCCAGCGCGTACTGGATTACTGAAACCACGAGCTGTTGATGCAGGAGAAACAATAATCTCTGTTCCAAGCGCGCATTAGCCATTGTTTTTAAGGCTGTCAATCCTCGCTTGCACTTCTGTATGATCAGTTCGACATGATACTTGAACGATAGCCCACGATCATACGTTACTCCCAGATACTTCAGCGTGTCTTGCCTTTCAATGTTCTGCCCATTGAAAGTAATGTCTGGAAGGTCTGCTTTTACTATGGAGTTGTTCAAAGAGACCAAATAACACAGGCCTTGTTGAGATTGACCTTTGATCTTTCCTCACACCATTTAGAAACCGCCTGTAGTGTCTCTTGAATGCCTTGGACCATTTCCTGTCTGTCTGAGAGAAAGTTAATGTTCGTCCCAATCCTGTTGGTTTAAAGGTTGCTACTTTTGCTGTGTAGATGTTAAACAGGACTGGTGATAGTGAAGACCCTGGGGTAGTCCTGGGCAAATGAACATTGGTTTTGATGTATATGTTCCAAAGCGAAAAGCAACTGATCCCTCCACTAAGGCATCCACAAATAAACTTATTTCAGGTTGTGTTTATCTATAACGACTGTTCCTCCTCCTTTGTAATATTTATGGCCGTGCGTTTAAATAAAAGCGCATGTTGTATACATATTTGTCTGGAATGGATCTTTTCTCAAACATGATTTGATGAAGAGCACGTTTCAGCTCTGACGATACATTTTGATGCACAAATATACTAAATCTCTATGTTTGTGGTTAGATACTGGCATTGAGAGTGAAAGACCACATAAGTAGTCACTACTTAAGAACTTGTAATGGGTGAAAATGTTTTAAAATTTATAAAATTAAAATACAAATAAAAAAAAACAGTGCAAAAGAATTTAATATCCATATAAGAGCCTAATAAATAAAATTCATTTTATATTATCTATTAAGGTATCTGGAAAAGTTTAATGCTTTAAAGAAATTTTTTTTATACTATTTTAATTTTCATATTTATGTTGTGTCCCTTGCAATGGGAAATAAAATGTTACTTCTCCTTACAAAACTGTAGCAAAGCGTCAAGAGATTTGATTTCGTACGTGACCAGTGTCTGTGATTCTCTTCGGTTGTTTCTTCTCTCTCTGTTGTGTAGTTCGTCATCAAGCTTGTGTAGTTCTTCAGTTAACATGGTTTCAAATTCTGTCTTGCCTCTCTGTCCTAATGTAACCGCGTATACCGTAAATTTTCAGATACAGGCTATATTAACATAAAATAAATTTTTATAGAAACAGAAGATTAAAAAAGTCTTGGCGCAGAGGTTTTATTAAACCAGGTTAGCTTCGAAAAGCCACGCATTATTTTAGGCTAAGCTTCGCTTCGTAACGTCACGTGATTTTTATCCAATCGTGAGCTCAGAAAAATGTAGAAGGGACGCGAATAATTTCCCCAGCAACCTAATTAGTTAGAGAAAAAGGACGCGTCTAGCTAGTAAGGAGCAAGTTTGTGCTGATAACGCAGTGGTTTTACTGCATGAAAGTTATTCAAGTGAAGAATTAGAAATTCCAGGAATGATGGCATGTTCTCTTCAAAGTGCATTTTGTGTGTATTTAAACTCTATATTCGAAGACTGTAAGTAGGAACTAATTACTATAAAATTATTAACCCTGCCGAAATCGAAAGATTGTTGCAGATTTTGAAAGGGAACAATGGCTGAAAGATTTCTGTTCAAATGTACATGCAGGATTGATTTGTTTTGATGAAGCAATAACATATCAGGCGGAGATATGGTAAATTTTATATCCTGAAGAAGCAGAATAACCCCTATTGCACTACTGGTATGCACTTACTTGAAAATGTGGCATTATGAAGAAGAATAATTGTCATATGTGTCTTATGAAGTTTTGCCATGTCAACTTGTAATTACGTTATAATTAAATAAAAGTCACCTTTATACTAAAGGCAGGTCGTCACTCATTTGCTTTGCCATACATTCATGAGAGGAAAGAAGGAAATAATAAATGAACAATAACTACTCTTGCTGGTAAATTATATAAATAAAACACATCTGCTCTAATACCACACCCTAGAGGATTGTCCCCGAACCTGGTAAATTCCTGTAAGACTGTAGAGAGAAATCATCACCTCTAGCAGGCTAGCTAGTAATCAAAATCTAATACTCTCGATTCAAAACAGCAATCCCCACTACCCTACCCGGCCACACATCTCAATTTGGTGCCCGTGATCAGTCCTCATTAAAAAAAAAAAGGTATTGAGCAGGAAAACACATACAACTTGGTGCCGTATGACCAGTCCTCTAAAAAAAGAGCAGAAGCGAAGATGGACCAATTAATGGAAAATTAGCCGCCGTGAACATCATAGCAGCAACTACAACAACAACTATTTAAACATGGAGAAGTGTTCGACAACCATACAGAACAGAAAGAAGAGAACAGCATTGAGAAACCTCGCTTCAGAATTAAAACGTTGTAGAAGTTATGCAATCGATTTCCCTTGCATAAGAATAGTAGATGGATTGGTTGCAAAAGTTTATAAGATTGAAATAAAAGAGATTGTTGAAATCAAGCTACAACCATTGAAAGTCAAAGAAGGGAGACCAAAATTGAACTTGAAACAACGAACTGCGCCTGCAGTCACTAGAAAAGAGCCTCAGACAGAGAATGTCGCAGTACAAACGGATGACAGGTTTAAGAAAAGTCTAATTCCAGTCAGGAGAAAATCAAGACAAGTTACAGAGGATTTACTTGATTTGTGCAATGTTGAAATGGTCGATAATACAGAAAAGATGACATCTGAAGAAGAAGATAAGCTAGAATGCACGGAGAGGTACGAAATGATGGAGAAGCACAGAAAAGAAGTGGAAGAAAGATTTAGAGAGAGAGATAGAAGATGGCAGCAAGCAAATCAGATAGAGAAACAACACCAAACAAAAGCTCACGTAAAACAAATAAAAATTGATAATCACCGGCCCATTCCGCCTCTGACGACAAATACAAGACCAGTCAGAAAAGCCACCCTAAATTATAATCCATCCAGCACAGATTCGTCTGACATATCAGAGTCAGAGACGACAGACTCTGAATTTTACCAAGACGACCACATACCCAGACCACCCACAGATGAAATACATCGAGCAAGACAACAACGAGACTCGTCCGAAAGCGAAGAAGATATCCCACCACTTGAATTGCGTAATCGACTCCAGGACAGAGACCTGCGCATTAGAAATGAAGAAATCATGCCACAGACGTCACACGATGACAACACGAAAACACCTTATATCCACACTCAAACTTACTCCCGCAGTGATAAATCGTCAGCTGATACCTATCACACCCCCAGTTCAGGCAGTTCTAGTTTTAACACTAGTGAAAACCAAACACTGCTATACCACAAGAACAAGATTGCTCGTTCAAAACAATCAGATCCTGAAGAAACTATACCCAAGCAGATTGTTGAACCATATACCAGCGATCTTTATGGAGACGAAACAGAACAAGACAGCATAGCTTTGTCAGACCCCAACGAACATAATGACAGAAAAATGGTAGAATTATACCAACAAGAAACAGACATTGATACAGCTAGTTCCATTGAAACCAGTGATGCGGATAGTACATTATTTGTACCAGTCAGCTCCAGCGTCAAACGCCCCTATAAAACAGAATCTGATGACTCAATCCCTAGCAACAAAATTCCGCGTATACAGCACAACTATATCAGACGAAAGATTCTGAAGAAACGCAATCATGTTCCAAAACCAAGCCGAGAAGTATTAGCCTCATCTCAACTGGTCAAAAACAACAGTGTGAAAATTACTGTGCCCATTGTAACCGGTGCTAACGTTCAGCACAACCAGGTCAGAAGAAAAATCAAGGCGAAACATATACCTGCCTCAAAACCAACAGATGTTCCAGCCATACAAACTCTAACCACAGTAAAACCATCACCGCAATCAAATGATGTTAAGCCATCACCGCATTCGTCAATGTCCTCAGTGTCCCAACAATCAGCAAATGCAGTGTCGTCGCCTATCACACCCGTCCCCACTGCTACTCAGTATGATGCTCGCCTATCCAGTCGGGAAATTGCAATGCTCGAGGCGATGAAGGAATTCAAAGAACTAGCGAAGCTGTTTTGAAAGACACGCCCCTCGAGTCTTCAATGTACATGCCATTCCATGTACCGTCACCGCGAATGTGCACTTAATTTTTAACAATGTACTAACTCTCCCCATGTACTCTATTTTCAGTCTTGGACAGTTCAAATGACTTGCTTACAGACTAAGATGTCAAAGCCTCACTGAGAAAGTTATTTTTTTCCAGCCTTAGAATAATGATGCCCAGAAAGAAATCAAGACCAGCCCACGGAGGATTCTAGTTAGACATTTTTATTTGGATTATTGAAATAAAGATGACACAGATGATACAATGTTCTTTGTTTACAGACACCCTCATTTAGTTACAGACATTTTCTAAATATTTAGAATGTTACACAACCTTACCTATAACACATGTGTCACACTATTCTGTTGTAACATGGATCTACACTTTTGTAACTAATCATATTCCACGCTTCCATTCACCAGACATGTATTATGTTTATATGCCACCCTCACACATTTTGAGGATCATAAGCCAATATTGTAAAACATTGACTGCCCTGAGGTTAGCAGCTGAAGAAGAAAAAAAAAGAGAAAATAAATCACCCCATTACCAGTCATACACCCCACCAGCTTGATCCCTGATACTGCCTATCACAAATACCCCAAATGACATTTGCGCATGCTGAATTTCTGCAAATGAAGAATCCCTTGAGAGCATTAGTATATGCTAACCCCAGATTGATCACATTACACCTATTTGTTGATGATGCCTTTGCCCATGTTAAAGAAATGGCATTTGCACATGCTGACCTAGCAAATGAAATACCCCATTACCGCATGATAACCACTAATGACACATGAGATGAAGAAGCAACAGGTTATGTATGATGAAGATGACATTTTATATTAAGGTGAAACTTTATGTTGTCACAGCTGAGATTTTGTTGAAATGTTGATGCACAAAATCCCCCACATTAACATTGGAGGAGGAATAATCTTAGTCTTTCGTGGTTACGAGATAAGACAAGGATATAATAGAATATTTGATGAATACCATGAAAAAAAAATCAGAGCAGATGATTGTTGCACATACGAGGACCATATTTGAAGTCATTATTGAAGGATTATCAGTAGACAAGAGACACAAATGAATTATGATAATCCCATGGAACCACAGGTACTAAGGACACAAAATGGAGATTAAATAATGGAGAAAAAAAAATAATGACTGAATAATTGCTATGCCCAGAGGTAAAGGAAATAGAGATACATCCGCATTTTTGGAGAAATCTTTTTTTTTTTATCTTTGCTCATTGCCTTTGTAATATGAACATCGTTGTATAACAAATGACTTCCTTATCATGAATTACAGAATGTTGTAAGATAGTTGGAATAAATTGACAATGTACTATACTCATAACATACCCAGAATTACAGGAGAGAAAATAAATAAATGATTGATGAAATTGGACATACTGAGATTTGCTCACCCCGAGGATATTGGATAAGAAAATAACGTTATCCCAAGGACAGACATGTCACAGATATAGTACATGGACAATTAATAAGGATATATTTCCAGTACAGAATAAGAGGAATAGGAAGGATCCACATTTTAAAATATTGGAGCACCATGAGCGATGAATTGGACTTATAAAGGAAATGGAAATGGTACACTGTATGCAAGGATAACCAGAAATAATATGGTTAAATAGTAGTCAGAGTGCAAGGAACTTTGTCTTATAAGAATATTGTAGATTCCTCACGATCAATTGAATATTTTTCTTCCTTTCTATATCACATTTTTTTGAGTGATGACCCCAAAATTTTTTCATCTCATATTGTCAAAAGTTCTTACATCTCAGTTAAATGTTTCCATAAATAATTGTTTGATGTGTTTTGCATAAATGTATTGCTAGATAAGGTACATAGGGAGTTACTAAGGATGAATTATCAAGATAACAGGAGGACTAGAATAGATACAATGATATTGGAACACCATAAATGATACATTGGTGTTATGAAAAAAAAAAAAAAAAAGGAGACAAATATAAATTGTATACAAGGATGCCTCGAGAGTGACAACATGGATACATATTGTCAAAAGTATAAGCAGTTGTCTTAAAAGAGAAAATAAAGTAATACGGAACCCAATGTAGAAAATTCATGATGATTTGGAAACTATATTTTTCTTTTCCCTTATATTTCATAATATGATCGTAACACATTCGTCTGTTGGTTGCTGAATAATTTGATGTTTGAAAATTGATGTATGGCAAGTCAAAGAAGATCTTTGAAAAAAAAAAAAAATATATATATATATATATATAAAATAATATTTCTAGGACAGAGTTCACAAAAAAAAAAAAAAATACTGTATTGACAGAAAAGAAGGAATGATTTGAAATAACTGACTAATGGACAGGATCACCACCAGACGTACGGATATTAGAGACAAACATCACATATTTTGAAAAAAAAAAAAAAAAGAATGTAATATAGAACATTTTCTACAGTGACGGACTTACAACGAATTTATACACTTACCATTTAGAAGATGTCTATAACCAGAAACATTCAGATAAATAAATAAGGATAAGCCATGAGGTTCTAATGCTTTTATTGTGAAAAATGCTTACTTATAAAAATGATGCTGTTTGTATTATCGTCTGATAAATATGCATATTATGTTTAGAGATATTTTCTACATGTAATAATGAGCAAGTGGCTCATTCACAAAAAAAAAAAAAAAAAAAAAAAAAAAGAAGAAGAAGATGATGATGAGTACCCATGAAAACATTGGCTATTCTATGAAAGTGGATTGCCATTACCATAGGAATTAGAGATTTTGGACATTTCTTGGAATATTGCAGAGTACTTGGGAAATAGAATAAATAAGTACGCCAAAAAAAAAAAAAAGATTTGTTAAGTCTTGCAGAATTATATATGGAGCAAATAACAGGAACAGAAAAGAGATAACACCCCCACCATTCCACCATATCCAAGAGAATGTAATCAACTATATTTTTGAATGAAATGTAATAGATTATGATAATCCAGCCAAGTTCTGCAAATAAGATAGTTTATTGTTCATTCCCCAGTGTTGCCACTCGTCACATTTTTTTTAGTTATTTTTTTTTTTTTTTTTTTTTTTTTTTTTTTTTTTTTTCGTTCGCCCGCTAATACTCGAGGCGAAATCTCAGGTTATCATTTATGTCTAACCTGACATTGATTTTACGTGAGTATCCCTTTATTTCTTGTACAGAGACAAATGTCCCTCGCCATTCAGGCAAATACTCTCCGATTTCGGAGGTACCCATTGCAGCTGGGTCGGCTCAGGAGCCGCCAGTCCCTGGTCGACGACACTCCTTCAAATGTTTTCGCCAGGTCTCGAGTTAATCCAGTCCAATTCCCGGTCGACGAAAAATCCTCAAATGCCGTCGCCCGGGTTTGATCCTGTATCACCCGGTCGCCAGAGCGGTGTTGTAACCACTACGCTAGCTAGGTGATGACCTTATGAGTGTTTTGCAGATTTTGTTGGGCAGTGTTGCCAATTTGTAAATTTGGTGAAAAATATTATGATGTGATGAATAAGTTACACTTTTTGAAGTTGATGTCCACTACTAGTTTTTTTACATAGCAGACGACCTCATATAGACATAGGACCCCAGTATAGGAATTAAATTAAATTTTTTGGAAATATTTTTGGACTTAGAAAAATTTTTGAACTTTAAATTTTTCTGAAAATTTTTTGAACTTAGAAATTTTTGGGGATGGATTTTTTGTTATTGATAGTACTCAAATGTCTCCCTACGGGATACATTTGCAGGGCCCCGGGATCTGTATGTAACCGCGTATACCGTAAATTTTCAGATACAGGCTATATTAACATAAAATAATTTTTTATAGAAACAGAAGATTAAAAAAGTCTTGGCGCAGAGGTTTTATTAAACCAGGTTAGCTTCGAAAAGCCACGCATTATTTTAGGCTAAGCTTCGCTTCGTAACGTCACGTGATTTTTATCCAATCGTGAGCTCAGAAAAATGTAGAAGGGACGCGAATAATTTCCCCAGCAACCTAATTAGTTAGAGAAAAAGGACGCGTCTAGCTAGTAAGGAGCAAGTTTGTGCTGATAACGCAGTGGTTTTACTGCATGAAAGTTATTCAAGTGAAGAATTAGAAATTCCAGGAATGATGGCATGTTCTCTTCAAAGTGCATTTTGTGTGTATTTAAACTCTATATTCGAAGACTGTAAGTAGGAACTAATTACTATAAAATTATTAACCCTGCCGAAATCGAAAGATTGTTGCAGATTTTGAAAGGGAACAATGGCTGAAAGATTTCTGTTCAAATGTACATGCAGGATTGATTTGTTTTGATGAAGCAATAACATATCAGGCGGAGATATGGTAAATTTTATATCCTGAAGAAGCAGAATAACCCCTATTGCACTACTGGTATGCACTTACTTGAAAATGTGGCATTATGAAGAAGAATAATTGTCATATGTGTCTTATGAAGTTTTGCCATGTTGACTTGTAATTACGTTATAATTAAATAAAAGTCACCTTTATACTAAAGGCAGGTCGTCACTCATTTGCTTTGCCATACATTCATGAGAGGAAAGAAGGAAATAATAAATGAACAATAACTACTCTTGCTGGTAAATTATATAAATAAAACACATCTGCTCTAATACCACACCCTAGAGGATTGTCCCCGAACCTGGTAAATTCCTGTAAGACTGTAGAGAGAAATCATCACCTCTAGCAGGCTAGCTAGTAATCAAAATCTAATACTCTCGATTCAAAACAGCAATCCCCACTACCCTACCCGGCCACACTAATAGACTCAGTGGCTGCTTGCAGAATCCTTTTGTTCAGGCTTTCAACCATTTTTTTTAAAACTGATGTGTGCTGAATGTGTACGTATGTTATCAGAACCTGGAAGCCAGCATTTGTGTTGATACAACAGGGAAACAATTTTATTTGTGTTAGACAAGAAAAAATATACTTAAATGATATAAGAACCAAAAAAAAAACATGGATATCAAGAAATTGAAAGATGAAAATTGAAAATTGAAAAAATAGTTAATATAGTGTATTGAGAAATTGTCTTATATCTTTCTTAATAATGAACCACGTAACTGCAACAAATATTACACGTGACATGACTTGACATGTCCCATAACTCTTGATCACCACAAACGATGAGCGCGTGCCTTTTAGTCGCTACTTTTATATTTTGAGTGTTAGTCTGTTTAATTCCGTCACAAGTAGACATGCCCATGTATCGTTTTTGTCGATTTATTTCTTTATGTATGTGATAAAGTACATTGATACAGCGATAAAATTATTATTTATAAGTATAAAAGTCATAATAATATGTGTAGAAATAAAAATAGCAAAGTTGTAACGCGTCTTCCTTCCCCGCGCCAATTATCGCATTGAGATAAGAACGTAGTGTAAAACCTTATTGCCGCGCCAGTGGTATTGGACTTTAAAACTCGCCCGTCAAGGGTTAACGGTACAAATTTTGAAAACAACAAGCTTAGTGTGTGGTGAAGTGGGATGTTATAAATATTTATAGGGGACTTAGTGTACTGACTGAGATCAGCTGTGAAGGTATATATATATCTAATAAGAGTAGTGTATTATATATAACCTTACTTGCTGCCACATATGTATACCTCAGTCAGAATTATTCTGGAATAGTGTGATGACTACGTTATATGTCTAGGGTATGTGTATGATGAAGTGTAAGTCATAACAACAACAGACAGATAAACAATGTAATTTATTCCACCACACTTGACAACACTGTGACACTCACATACATAAAACACTCTACAAGGATATCTTAAAGGAGTCACTGATAACTTTTCAAATAACAATATGTATTCATTGCTGTCATGAATGTATATGTGTCCTGATTCAAATACAAAGGGAACCAGGAATCACAATCAATTTTAATTACAAGTTATATGTACAGAATTTCTCAATATGAATCTTGTAGTGACATGTATTTTTAATATTATCCTATGTGTGTCAGTTGTGTAGTGGTAATATGAGGTAATACTGGTTTTGTTTTGTTCAAGCTCTGTTGGTATTTGTCATCATGACTTCAATAGTTTGTCTTTATGGGAACTAGTATTGGAGATGTTCTCAGTTCCTGATATTAAAACAATTAAATTCCCCTCTTAATGTTATTTTTACAAGGTCATTTTAAGATGGGGAACATAATGTTGAGCTCAGCTGGCCACATCAGCTTATCTTGCGTGATGGCGGCAGGAAGAGACTCCTCTGCTCGATTTCTCCCCTGGGCTCTGGAGACACCTCACTGATAGCTAAATGGACCAAGGAGTATGCTGTCCGACTCTGGATTTAGCAAAACTCTGACCAGGTGCTGCTCAATAACGTCAAGACCACGGTCCCTGAAAACAAGAAGGATGTACCTTCTACTTCATAACTAATTTATACTCTCTTTCTACACTGATCACAATACATCACAAACATTGAGTTCAGAGCGTTAGGCCAACTGTCAGCTTCATCTGAAATACTTTATACCAGTATTAACCTCCTTAATGGTTACTACGCCTCTGCAATTCCAGCATTATTTCTCTCTAGTTAATAATCTAGGTGTCAGTGTACTGTTTGGCCATTCCATGCAGTTTTACTTTCCTCCGACACCTTCTGTTCAGGCTGGAGCATTATAGGCTTTACATCATGTTTGCTACTGAACTACACATATATACAGGCATAAATTAACAATTCACATTCAATTTTCATTAAAAGATACTGAATGTTTCAAGCTTACCACAATTCATAGAATAAACACAGATACGTTGACTAGCAATGAATTCTGGCACAAATACTGGCACAAATTCCCATCTGCTTATGTTCCAGGCTTTTATTTAGCAAAAATATGAGCTGGCTTCAACGCACTGTTGCTTTATCAAGCTTATTTGAACTAGTGGTCTCGAACTAACGCTCCTAAGTGATTATATCAGCGAGTCTGGCCAATGGAGCCACGTTTCGACAAGTGTTTGAAAAAATTTTACCTTCCTACGTCTCCCCTAACAACCAAGGATAGTATTTATAGTCCGACCAATCGTGTTTAGTCTTATATTTGTTGCGCTCCAATCAATTTGGAGTTAACATGGTAGGCTATTTCCGTACGTAAGGTTTTTTTCAAACACGTTAAAAAAAAATTTTATGAGCAGAAATGATTTCATGCTGTCAGGCATCCCCACTATTTTATTTTGGTTATAATTTGGTAATTCCTAGACTATTTGCGTAACGTTTTACATATTCTTTGTCAGCAAGCCCTAAGGAACCCAAATATACAAATTTAAAAGAGCTAAGTGGCTGCGTTCAAAATATGCAATTTCTTCTACCTCCTGTTTCGAAGATGTGCTGTCTGGGTACTGTAATGTTTTCAAACGTAAACCCATCTAATGTTATCTTTTCTAATAAGCGTTTTTTCAGGATTTTAAAACCTAACTCTGGGAAGGTTAGTGTTTTTATCACTGTCCGTCCGAAAAAGTTAGTGCATGTGGCCTTACACGCGTGATAGTAGTAATTGTGTATCGCGTTACGCTTGTTGGGGTGGCATTAATAGCGAGACGCGTGTTTAATTTTGCATGCGTTCCTGATTTTCAGCCCTCCCTTCTTTCTATCCTTTAGTCCATCTGTTCGTTCGTTTTGGTAACGTAGTATAATTAATGTTAGGATTAATTTAGGTCATTACGCAGTGCCTCTCAATGTTTTTCTTAGAAATGCAATACCCGTTTTAATGTGTTGTGGAAACGCTTGTATTTATGCAGTGGCTTATATTTAACGTGGAAACGTTACAATTTGCAGACGAAGCATAAAACAAAGGGGGATTTCGAGTACATTCCTTGTGACAGCACTGTTATTTTACCATTGCTCTTTTCTTTATTAGAATTTATTTGTTAGGCTTTATATTTACCTGATAATTTATATATGTGGATTTGAATATTTCACGACACCTCCCCTCTTAAAACAGACATTATATGTCAGTCCTTTATTCTATATACACATAGAGAAATTTATTATTATTTCTGGGGTTTAGGGTGATTCTCATCACACGGATGGCGGCTTAAAAAATCCGCTCCCAAATTTGTTTTTCCAGATATATACTCAATGCTAAAATTATATGGAGCCAAAAGTAAAGACCATCGGAGTAACCTAGAGTTCTCATGCCTAGCCTGTGCTAGAAACGATAAAGGTTTGTGGTCTGTTTGCAACTTAAAGGCCTTCCCATACAGATAAATATTGAATTTCTTTATTGCCCATATTACTGCAAGACATTCTTTTTCGCTAGTTGAGTAATTGATTTCAGCTTTATTCAATTTTCTGCTAGCATATGCCACTGGGCTTAATTCCCCATCCAATGCATCTGATTTCTGTAGTAGAGTTGCACCTAACCCAATATTACTTGCATCCGTCCTTACTATGAATTCTTGACTTAAGTCAGGTAATTTCAAAATGGGTTTACTTGTGAGCTTTTCCTTCAATTCTTGGTAAGTCATTTCACATTGTGGTGTCCATGTAATGCGATCTGGATGTCCTTTACGTGTCAAATCAGTTAACGGTGCACATATGGAATTAAAGTTTTTGATATACTTCTGGTAGAAACCACATAATGAGACAAAGGATCTCACGTCCTTCTTGGTTTGTGGTCTCGGGGCTTTCTGTAGTTTCTCTAAATTCTTTGGGTCAGGGGTCATGTTTCCCTGATAAACTGTGTGTCCCAAAAATTCCAATTCTTTACATCCAACGCAACATTTGGTTGGTCGGGCTGTTAAATTTGCCTCCCTAAGTCGATTAAACAGCATGTTCAGAGAGTCAATGTGTTCCTCAAATGTTTCTGTTGCTATCAGGATATCATCCATGAAATTTGTTATACATGGATTATTCAGAGGGTCCAATAATTTTCTCATCATTCTAGAGAAGACACTAGGCGCATTCTTCAATCCAAATGGCAATCTATTAAACTCATAGTGTCCTTCTGAGGTACTAAAAGCTAGGTATGGTCTAACCTCGGGCTTTACTGGAATCTGATAGTATCCTTTACTCAGATCCACTTTTGAGAAATATTTAGCTTTATTTAGTCTGGCAAACAGCTGATTTGTATCCGGCAATGGATCCACCTGTCCTTCTGTAATAGCATTCAGTCTCCTGTAATCTATACAGAGTCTATGTTCTCCAGAGGGCTTCCTTAAGAGTACAACACCGGAACTATACGAAGATTCACTGTGTGAAATAATTCCTTCCTTCAATAGATAGTCTATCTCTTCCTTCAAAGCTTTCTCCTTAGCAAACGGAATCGAATATGGTTTCATACAGACAGGTGTGGGGTCTATCAGTTTCATATCATATTCCAATAGGTTTGTATGCCCTGGTCGGTCTGTTAACACCTCTGCATGATTATTTAGAACCTGTTGCACTCTCTCTTTCTGAGTTTTCGTTAAATGTGTACTGATTTTCACCTGTGCTGCTGTCTCACAGGGGTGTAGTGGATATTCAAATGATGAAAGTGGTTCCTTTTTCATCTCCATGGCGATGGACAAGGTCAACAAGTGTGTCTCCTCCTGATGTTCTCTTTCCAAATATTTCTTCAGGAGATTCACATGATAGATTTTTTCTTTCCCCTTCTTATCTATCTTATAATTTGTTCTAGATACCTTCTCTAAAACTGTATATGGACCCTGCCATCCAATTTGTAACTTATTCTGACTCCCGGGCAAAAGAAGCAGTACTTTCTCTCCCACAGCCAAATTTCTGTCTTTCGCCTTCCTGTTATAATAGGCAGCATGTTTCTTCCTGGCTTGTTTCAAATTTTCATTGGCAAGTTTCCAGCCAGTTTTTAAACGAGTGGTCAGCTCATTCACATATTGGTATGAAGATGTAATGTTTTCCTCTGCCTTTTCATCAGTCCACGTTCTTAACAAAGCTTCGAGTGGACCTTTTATTGGCCTTCCAAACAATAATGTTGCCGGGGCCATACCGGTTGAACTATGGGGTACCTCCCGATAAGCAAAGAGGGCGGCGTGCAGGTACTGGTCCCATGTATCTGGTTTTTCGTGTGCCAACTTTCTCAGGATCGACATCAATGTGCCGTTAAATCTTTCCACTTGGCCGTTCCCTTGGGGATGATACACACTACAATGGAAGTGTTTGGCCTGGAAGATCCTGAAAACTTCTTCAGTTAGTTTCCCCTTGAACTGAGAGCCATTATCAGTCAAGATTTGATTGGGAAAGCCTAACCTTGTGAAAATTGTGAGCAATGCCTCTGCCACATGTTTAGAATCAATCGATGACAGGGCTACAGCCTCTCCCCACATAGAACAAGTGTCCACCAGAGTCAGAATGTAGCTGTTCCTTCTCTTGGTTCGGGTGAGAGGTCCCACAAGATCCACGGCAACTCTCTCAAAGGGTGTTCCCACTATGGGCATTTCCCCCAGAGTTGCTGGTGCAGTCCAATGTTTAGGTGCTACTCGTTGGCACTCTGGACAGGATTTTACATATCGTTTGATATCTTCAGTTATTCCTGGCCAGAAATAGTGACAAGCTATTCGCTGTCCTGTTGCGCTGATTCCCATATGACCACTGAAGGGAATCGCATGCCCTAGTTCCAACACTTTAGTCCTATATGAAGTGGGAAGGACCAGCTGTCCGTGACCATTGGATTCAGATCCAGCCTTCCTATATATCAGTTTGTTCTTCATATAAAACTCTCCCTTGCCTGGAGGTGTATGAGATTTGGGCAACTTCTTGAAACATGGCTTGAGTGTTTTGTCCTCAGCCTGTGCCTTCCTCATCTCATCTGGGTGAGTATTTATGGGATTATCCTCCTCCTTTTTTGACTGTGATCTGGTCTGCACTGTTGCCAATATCACAGGTCTCTTGGGATTCCCCAAGAAGACATATCTACACCCCAATATTAGAGGGTAGATTGGCTCATTTATCACTGCTGCTTTTATGATTCCTTCCACATATCGCGTTTTCACTTTTATTCGGGCGACGGGAAGTGTCATGGTAGCTACATCCTTGGTTGCAGTTTGAATCTCCACTGTTTCTGTGGTGTATTGATCGGCCTGCACCAGGTGAGAACTCACAACGGAATCGTAATCTAAACCGGTATCATATAAACACCTTATAGTGACACCATTACAGATGACATCTTCACACACTGGGGGGTGGTATGGTTCCTGTAGTTCTTCAGGTTTGACCTTCTTTTCCTTTTTCCCCGATGTCATAGCAGCACAATGAGGAGGTTTCCTTCTACAATGGTCAGTGTCATGATTGTTCATCTTACAATTTTTACACCACCTTTTTCCTTGGTTGAAAGATTTTCTTTCATCATATTTCCTTTCATCGAATTGTGGGAATTTATTTTTATTTTCATACCGTGGCCTATCAAATTGGTGCTTACCTTTATTTTGATCCTTAGGATCAAATTTATTAAAGTTCTGTGGTGCCCTAAAGTTATCCACTTGTTTCTTTTTATTACCTGTTACCTCTGCTTGAGCTGCTTGATACCTTTCAGCAACATTTAGCAACTCACCCAGCCTCTCTGCACCTTGTTCCATGAGAAACTTTCTCAGGTCTGGAGCCATGGACTCTCTTAATTGCTCTATAAGGACCATTTCCTTAAGATCTTGGGTTTTCCCCAGAGAAGTCCATTTCTCCAAGTATGTCTCTATTCGTGCAGAGAACTGGTGATAGGTTTCACCTGACAGTAGTTTAGCATTCCTAAATTTTTTTCCTATAAAATTCTGCATTCTTTTCATACCTTAACAAAAGAGCCTGCTTTAGCATGTCATAATTTTCCTGATCACCTCTGCTCATTTTTGCAAAAACTTCATAAGCTGCCCCACGAAGTCCTTGAGATAACTTTAAGCTCCACCTTTCTCTCTCTAACCCATACGTGGTAGCTAATAGTTCATACCTATTTAGGTAGCTCTCTATATCATCGTCTTTCTCAACAAAATGATCTAAATGAAAATTCATAGCTGAGGTTGAGGCTCCTTGGCTAGCAGTGGCATCAGAGGCAAAGGGACTGGCACCATTTTCAGGAGCATGGCCCTGAAACTCAAACTCCCTTAGTCGTAACTCATGTTCCCTTTGTAATCTTTTATCTTCTGCTTCCCTTTCTGCAGCTAATTTCTTCTCTTCCCTTTCTGCAGTCAATCTTCTTTCTTCCCTTTCTGCAGCTAATTTCTTCTCTTCCCTTTCTGCAGCCAATCTTTTGTCTTCTCTTTCTGCCTCCAATTTCTTAGCCTCAGCCTCAATCTGCAACCTCTTAGTCTCAGCCTCAGCCTGCAACCTCTTAGTCTCAGCCTCAGCCTGCAACCTCTTAGTCTCAGCCTCAGCCTGCAACCTCTTAGTCTCAGCCTCAGCCTGCAACCTCTTAGTCTCAGCCTCAGCCTCAAATTGTAACTTCTTAATTTCCCTTTCAGCCTCTAACTTTCTTTCGGCTTCAAACCTTCTTTCTTCGCGTTCAATAAATTTGTCACATTCCGTAGTGACATAGGCAACCATAACTTGCCCATCTAATCCTAACTCTTTTGCAGTCTGAACAGCAGCAGATCGAAATTTGGCTAGGTCCGCCATTGTCTATCAGGTAAATTTATACAATGTCTAACCAACAATTCAATCTCTAAATATATATCTAATGGACAACACAGGCACCGAGAGCTCAACCTTATTTAATTCCACCCAAGGATACCCTTTAATTCTTATTATTCCCTGAAGTGAATTACCCCCAATATTTTTAATAGGGAAAGATTCAAAATCCCGTGAGCGAGACCCCAATATATGTGGTGAAGTGGGATGTTATAAATATTTATAGGGGACTTAGTGTACTGACTGAGATCAGCTGTGAAGGTATATATATATATCTAATAAGAGTAGTGTATTATATATAACCTTACTTGCTGCCACATATGTATACCTCAGTCAGAATTATTCTGGAATAGTGTGATGACTACGTTATATGTCTAGGGTATGTGTATGATGAAGTGTAAGTCATAACAACAACAGACAGATAAACAATGTAATTTATTCCACCACACTTGACAACACTGTGACACTCACATACATAAAACACTCTACAAGGATATCTTAAAGGAGTCACTGATAACTTTTCAAATAACAATATGTATTCATTGCTGTCATGAATGTATATGTGTCCTGATTCAAATACAAAGGGAACCAGGAATCACAATCAATTTTAATTACAAGTTATATGTACAGAATTTCTCAATATGAATCTTGTAGTGACATGTATTTTTAATATTATCCTATGTGTGTCAGTTGTGTAGTGGTAATATGAGGTAATACTGGTTTTGTTTTGTTCAAGCTCTGTTGGTATTTGTCATCATGACTTCAATAGTTTGTCTTTATGGGAACTAGTATTGGAGATGTTCTCAGTTCCTGATATTAAAACAATTAAATTCCCCTCTTAATGTTATTTTTACAAGGTCATTTTAAGATGGGGAACATAATGTTGAGCTCAGCTGGCCACATCAGCTTATCTTGCGTGATGGCGGCAGGAAGAGACTCCTCTGCTCGATTTCTCCCCTGGGCTCTGGAGACACCTCACTGATAGCTAAATGGACCAAGGAGTATGCTGTCCGACTCTGGATTCAGCAAAACTCTGACCAGGTGCTGCTCAATAACGTCAAGACCACGGTCCCTGAAAACAAGAAGGATGTACCTTCTACTTCATAACTAATTTATACTCTCTTTCTACACTGATCACAATACATCACAAACATTGAGTTCAGAGCGTTAGGCCAACTGTCAGCTTCATCTGAAATACTTTATACCAGTATTAACCTCCGTAATGGTTACTACGCCTCTGCAATTCCAGCATTATTTCTCTCTAGTTAATAATCTAGGTGTCAGTGTACTGTTTGGCCATTCCATGCAGTTTTACTTTCCTCCGACACCTTCTGTTCAGGCTGGAGCATTATAGGCTTTACATCATGTTTGCTACTGAACTACACATATATACAGGCCTAAATTAACAATTCACATTCAATTTTCATTAAAAGATACTGAATGTTTCAAGCTTACCACAATTCATAGAATAAACACAGATACGTTGACTAGCAATGAATTCTGGCACAAATACTGGCACAAATTCCCATCTGCTTATGTTCCAGGCTTTTATTTAGCAAAAATATGAGCTGGCTTCAACGCACTGTTGCTTTATCAAGCTTATTTGAACTAGTGGTCTCGAACTAACGCTCCTAAGTGATTATATCAGCGAGTCTGGCCAATGGAGCCACGTTTCGACAAGTGTTTGAAAAATTTTTTACCTTCCTACGTCTCCCCTAACAACCAAGGATAGTATTTATAGTCCGACCAATCGTGTTTAGTCTTATATTTGTTGCGCTCCAATCAATTTGGAGTTAACATGGTAGGCTATTTCCGTAAGTAAGGTTTTTTTCAAACACGTTAAAAAAAAATTTTATGAGCAGAAATGATTTCATGCTGTCAGGCATCCCCACTATTTTATTTTGGTTATAATTTGGTAATTCCTAGACTATTTGCGTAACGTTTTACATATTCTTTGTCAGCAAGCCGTAAGGAACCCAAATATACAAATTTAAAAGAGCTAAGTGGCTGCGTTCAAAATATGCAATTTCTTCTACCTCCTGTTTCGAAGATGTGCTGTCTGGGTACTGTAATGTTTTCAAACGTAAACCCATCTAATGTTATCTTTTCTAATAAGCGTTTTTCAGGATTTTAAAACCTAACTCTGGGAAGGTTAGTGTTTTTATCACTGTCCGTCCGAAAAAGTTAGTGCATGTGGCCTTACACGCGTGATAGTAGTAATTGTGTATCGCGTTACGCTTGTTGGGGTGGCATTAATAGCGAGACGCGTGTTTAATTTTGCATGCGTTCCTGATTTTCAGCCCTCCCTTCTTTCTATCCTTTAGTCCATCTGTTCGTTCGTTTTGGTAACGTAGTATAATTAATGTTAGGATTAATTTAGGTCATTACGCAGTGCCTCTCAATGTTTTTCTTAGAAATGCAATACCCGTTTTAATGTGTTGTGGAAACGCTTGTATTTATGCAGTGGCTTATATTTAACGTGGAAACGTTACAATTTGCAGACGAAGCATAAAACAAAGGGGGACTTCGAGTACATTCCTTGTGACAGCACTGTTATTTTACCATTGCTCTTTTCTTTATTAGAATTTATTTGTTAGGCTTTATATTTACCTGATAATTTATATATGTGGATTTGAATATTTCACGACATAGTGTTCCAAGAAAGAGAGTACGATTCAAACCAGGGGAGGCATAAACCAACGCATACAAGTGAGAGAGCGAACACATGCTGCCTGTTTGCCAAGCGTTAGATTCCTGAACTAGCTACTCAGGACGATAGTGCGAGACGATACAGTTAGCCTGTGTTCGAAAACGTTGTCGCAAGCTTTGTAGAATTGAAAAAAATACCCCGCAAAGTCCAATACTTCTTCTAACTATAGGCACACAGTGGAAATATTTGTTCTTTCTATGGGCATGCAGAGGGACTAATATAAACACACACGCGTTACTCTGTCTGCAAATTAGTACATTTGTGACGTCACCAACTTGTTGTTGCTTCAGTTTGAACTACTCGCGAACGGGAAAGAGATGGCGTGTTTAGGCAATAATGGAAATTGAGACTACTATGGAAATGTATGAAATTCTTTATTAATAGGTTTAGGATCATAAAAGTTAGCTAGTTTAAGAGCTTATCTTTTCCTGATAAATAATATGCTTTAAAATATAAAGTTCGACAGATAACACGAAAGATATGGACAAAAGACTGTATTGGTTATGACAGACAGACCAACACATGCTCGTCTTGACTTTCACTAACGTTGACTTTTTTGACGCGTCCTTGAAAAAGGCAGGAAAAGGGTACATGTAATCTATTGGAGGAGGGGTAGACAAGGGGAGAGAAATTATGGGATGGCTTAACAATAAATATATTTTAGCAGTAGAAATCTAAGAATGAGTGAGGAGAAAACTTGTTAGGTCCAAAAATGAAGTCTGTTTTTGCTTTTATTTTCAAATTTAAAAGTAGTCGTTCGCTCTCATTGGCCAACGCCTTTTATAATATTGAAAAAATTCAAAGGCTCGACGCCATTTGTTTAATACTGTCCCTTGAACAGGACGTTTGAAATTCTGTGAAGTGTGACTTGTCTTAGTAACTAAATATATAACTAAAACAAAAATAGGCATCACAGTCCAGCCGGCAGTGCATCTGAAGTCTGCTAATCAACGTTCCTGTGTGTATTCATTGAATTCGTGGTAAGGCAGAAATTATTCATATATATTTTGTTTAAAAATGTGAGTGAGAGATACTTCCATTACGACAGTAAGTAATTAGGTCCCTAGCTGATTTATGCAGGGCCTAGAGGTAGATTTATGTTATAACCCATTGCCAGTTTTGTAAAATGCACATGTTTTGTGAAATAAAAATGTTTTCTTAGGTGGCCAGATGGACACAGCTCACCTATCTTATTGTATGGAAGAAAAGATAGATTAATAATATTATTGCAGATGCAGGGCCGCCTTTAGAGGAGAGATATGTGAGCAACACTGGTACACTTTGTAATGGATGCGCTGGGTTGGTCAATTAGATATGACCCAGATCTTTATTTCTTATGTATTATAATTTGTAGAAATAACAGTTTAAGTATGATATCAACAAGGAGACATTATTTCATTGTTACAGGGATTTTATCTGGCACTAGCCCGGTGCCAGATGTCTGTGAAAAGCAGTTGAGAAGTCTTTTCATTTCCAGTAGTGACAGGGGTCTACAGAGTCCACCCTGTTACTTTTCGGCCAGTATCAAAGTGATCGTTTACAGTAAGAACACGGACAGTTCAAGTTGTGCCAGATAAGTATAATATCTGGCACATGACTTTTCATCAGCATCAAAGACTAGTGCATCCTTGTGTAACATAATAAAAATATTCCCTAAAGATTAAAACATTGAAAGTTGTATATTAAAGGGGACCGAAAGACGCAGCAATAGAGACCGTAGTCAGCGACTCATAGCTTGACTGCTTGCATCAGGACCAGCGAACCAGAGCTGGTCAAGACCGTGCTCCACCTCCACGAGGTGGTCCTGGAAACAGTCTGCAGCAGTGCAGTCTGGCTGAGCGAGCACGGATCAAAGAGGGAAGGCAAACCCGGTCCCAAAAAATGCCGTGCAGAAGTCGGATGTGTCGACCGAAAGGTGCAGATATCACAGCTTAGGCTTAAACAAACACAACGCAACCACCGTCCTTTTCAGGGCGAACGAGGAAGAAGAAGAAGTATATTAAAGAAATGAGGATGATTAATGAATCCCAAACAGCCATCCAGTGTTAGAAACCAGTAATATTAAAAATTTAGTAACACTATTAGTATATTTTAACAGTATATATTTGGACAAATTGTCCCTTTGGGTTAAAAGGTTGCCTTTATGTATATACCTTGAGTTTTTTTTTATTTTGAAAGTCCTGACCAGAAGAATACTAGGTTCAGGACCAATAAAATTGTATAGAAAATAATTACATATAAAAATTTAACCCAGGTGTTAGTTCAATTGATCATAGACTTTAATATTTGTTTGTGTGTGTGTTAGTGTTAAGTTAACATCACCCACACTGGCATAACCCTAGACGTTAGACGTAGCTATCATACATACTAGTCAAGAATAGGTCTGATTGAGGTCATAAGGTGGTAGCAGAAAGGTTCCCTGATAACTCAACCCTAAATTTGTTATAATCAGGAACCTTCACTGCTGACCTCATTCAGAACAATAGGGAAACATATCAACAACATTACATAACATCAAAATCCACCCACAATGTATTTGACATGTCTTCGATTACTTAATACTATGCTGTGAAGAAACATATTTGGTAGCCTATATGATATTGATATGTGGCCATTTTACATGTCAGCTTCGTCTTTTTACTGTTGTGAGGCTGTCATCACGTGGTCTTATAGTATTCTCTATATTCATTTCTACATTGTTATTTGTTGCAGGCGTGCCGAAATATAAAATACATTGTGACCTAGTTATAATGCTTGTATGAAACCAAGAGAGAGTCAAGGCTGATGTCATGAACGATCAAATGAACACTAATATCAGAGAAGGTAACAGTGAAAGCTAGACCTCGACAGACATAAGACTTTATCCATCTAGTGATACACTGTTTGACTTCCAAGCGTTCTCTTGCACTAGGAACTCATGTAGAACAGGGATGTATTGAAAAGGGATTGCCATAGACTCGTACTGTGTCTGCCACGTTTGAAATACAGAATGTTCCAGAGATTAATACGAGCACTTTTCGGATCTGACGGAGCATTGTCTTGTGAAAGTAGGATTATTGGCAAGATATTAGGATTGAGTCACTGTAGAGCAATTATATTTACTACTTTAAAAATGAGATCTAATGCCTTATTTGAACATTAATTTAGTATATACACAACGACAAATCTAAATACATAACAAATACTACAATTAATGAAATAAGTAACACTATGTTTTGTATTTTACAGAATACTGTCATACAGATAGGTTGTGAGTTATTTTTCTGCCCGTCTGAGTAGAGTGGATTGTGAAGATTTTGCCCGGGAGTCTACTTCAAAGCGGACTCGGGGAAAGAGCTTGCCCGTGCGTCTACTTAAAGCGTATTCGTGGAACCCTTCGTAGACTTCAAAAGGTTATGTGTTATTCACGTGCGGTCTGTCAGGTATCGTATGATTGACAGATACGCTCGCGTGATGATACAAGGTAAACAAACCTAATTCGCTCCCTTTTATAACGGGCAGGTCACGACAGTAGGTAAACGCTTCGTTTGCTTATGTTCGAAGAAAAGAGTCGTGGATGAAAATAAGCTTGTGTGAGTAAGACAGGGAGAAAAATTCATGGATTTGCTAGCAAGTCATATAACGAAACGAGGTCATAAAAGACTGTCAGATTACTGTAGGCTCTATTTCCATTATACGTCACAGTACGTCCGGGCTTGAAGATGTGGAACCCATTCATATCTAATCTATGGAAACAGAACTACTGTCATCCGTAGCTACAGAGTGATTGCTATCCTCAATTGCATTATTCTCTTCGTTACTCCAATGACGACTCATAAAGTCTGCTCCTACATTCTCTTTCCCTGGTATGTATTGTACTTTGAACGAATAAACGCTTAGGAGATGCGCCAACGCATAATTTTGGCGTTAAAATCCTTATTGGCTGCTCCTGAATCCGTTTACAAGTGCGAGACATACTCTTTCAACGGTGGAATAGTTAATTTCTGTTGTATTCAGTTTGCGGCGCTTTGGCGTGGTTCAGGCTGGAACTCCGTTACTGTATTGAGTAGACGATAGTCAATACACAGCCGAACTTCCTTATTAGGTTTCTGTAACAGTACGACGCTTGAGCTAAAGGGAGATGTAGACTCGCTAATAATCCCAGCTTGCAGAAATTGGTCTATTACTCCACGTAAAGTGTCTGCTTTCGCAAACGGGATCGGATAAACTCTGGTTCTTACTAGCGTCTCGTTTGTCAGCTTCATATCAAACTCCACGAGATGTGTACGGCCAGGTATGTCCGTTAAGACTGCTGATACTGTTTCAGTAACGGCTTAGTTTATGTATGTTGTGCTTCTGAGTACGACAGGGTTGCCCCTTATCAACCACTCTATTTTTAACAGTCATAGACTGTGTGATGCGAGAGACAACAGAAGGCAGTCCAAGAGGAATAAGATGGACTACATTTTCTACATTAGAAGATCTGGAATATGCAGATGACATTGCACTACTAGCACATTCACATCAACACATCCAGAAAAAACGGATATACTTAATAAATATAGCCAGCAGGTTTGCTTGAACATCAATCTAAAGAAGTCAGAGGTCATGACACTCAATGTGAGCAACACTGACCCCATATCAGTAAGGAATCAGCTACCGAAACAGACAGACACCTTTACATACCTAGGATGCACAGTAACACCAGACGGCAGAGCAAGCAAAGACATCAACAACAGAATGAACAAAGCAAGAACAACCTTTTTTAGTTTAAACAACATCTGGAAGTCCTCTCAGTAAAGCACAAGGACAAAATTTAGGTTATGTCAGAGCTGTGTGCTTTCCGTGCTTCTCTATGGTGCGGAATGCTGGAGAGTTACAGAGAAAGAAATGTCGAAATTGTCATCCTTTCACACAACATGCCTAAAAATCGTTTGGCCGAATACCATCACCAACCAAGATCTGCTTACTTGGAGCAAGCAAGAGGTTATGCGCACCATCATAGCTGGCAGACGCTGGAGCTGGGTTGGCCATGTCCTCAGAATAGACCCTGATGCCATCACAAGAACAGCTATGCAATGGACTCCTGAAGGAAAACGAAAGAGAGGCCGACCAAAAACAACTTGGCGGAGGACTGTGGAGGCTGAGATGCAAAGAATGAACCAGAGTTGGGGCACTGTACGAAGGATGGCCACCGACCGGGCAAAGTGGAATCAATTTGCTGTTGCCTTACAAAACGCCACCAGCCGTGATGGCCACTGACTGCTTTGACGGTCGTTGGCTAAGGATCAAAGAAGAAGAAGAAGAAGAAGAAAGTGCTTCTGAGAGCGTTTCGCCGAATTTAACATCTTTGAAATACTCCGTTTGTTGTAGTGGGTATTCCATGCAACTATCGCCATCATCCTCATCTTCGGTTGCAATAGCGACTGCCAAGAGATGTTCGCGGAAAGGCACCGGTCTTTCCAAATATTTCTTTAACAAATTTATGTGGTAGAGTTTTTCCTTACCTTTTATAGAGATCTTGAAGTTCGTTCTCGAGATCTTTTTAAGGACGGTAAACGGCCCTTGCCATCCGATGCGTAGTTTGTTGTTTTTGGTAGGAAGTAACACCAAAACTTTCGCTGCTTTGTTGTATCGTTTAGCGTGCATCATGCGTGTGCGCTTAAGGTTGGTTGTTGCTAGATCCCATCCTAGTTGTACCTGTTCCTTTAGTTCAGATACGTACTTGAATGCTGAGACGACTGTCTCATCAGCCTTCTGGTCATTCAGCGACAGTAGTGAGGCTTCCAGCGGGCCCTTAATAGGTCTGCCGAATAAAAGTGTAGCTGGCGGTAGTTCTGTAAATGCCTGGGGGACTTCCCTGTAAGCAAATAAGGCTGCAGGAGTAAAAAGGTCCCAATCTTCAAGTTTCTTCTGTCCCAGCTTACGTAACGTCATGGTGAGGCTGTCGTTGAAACGTTTCACGAGCCCATTTCCAGCCGGATGGTTCGTGCTGGTGTGGATGTGTTTGGCCCTCATGATCTTAAAGATCTCCTCCATTAACAGGCTACGGAACTGAGATCCATTATGAGTCAAAACCTGTTGAGGGAATCCCAACCGTGTAAAAATCTGCACTAGGGCTTCTACATTCTTGGAATCCGTGCATGTTAGCGGTATAGCTTTGGCTCACATAGTGCATGTGTTGACTATGGTCAGGATAAACCTGCTCCTTCTTTTAGACCTTTCAAGGGGTTCTATAATGTCAACTGCAACCCGTTCAAATAGAGTCCCCACTACTGGCATTTCTCCCATAGGAACTGGGGGGTGTCCAATGTTTGGATGCGAAACGTTGGCACTTGGCGCAGGATTTAACATATCTGATGATATCAGTGTTCATTCCTGGCCACCAATAGTGAGTAGATATTCGCTGTATAGTGGCGTTTTGTCCCATATGTCCACTAAAGGGAAGAGAGTGCCCCATTTCCGAGATTTGTTCTCTGTACTGCGTCAGTACTAGGAGCTGATTATGTCCCTGTTCGTGGTCACCCGTTCTTCAATACAGCACTCCATCCTTAGAAAAAATGTCTCCGTTGTGTCTGGGGTCCTTGGCCATGGGCAGTTTCTTATAGCAGGGCTCCAATGTAGGGTACATTTGTTGTGCCTCTTTCAGTTCCTTTGGATAAATGTTACGTGCAGGCTCCCGTTCTTGTTCGGTTTGCCCTCTTGTAGTTACTGCTGCCATAATCGGCTCTTTCGGTCTCCCTATAAACACGTATCTACAACCAAGTATGACTGAGTAGATCGGATCCTCCATTATAGCCGCTTTAATAACACCTCGAACGAAATCCGAGTGTTTCTCCACTAGTGCGACTTGGAGCGTTATGTGTGCATCTATTTTAAAAAACTCCACTCAATTTGACGGTTTCTTCCGTTTCTTGACCTGATTTAACCTAATGACTCGCGACAATACAGTCAAAGCTCAAACCTGTATCAAACAAACAATAAGTGGAAGTCCCGTTCAATATAACAGTTCCTCGCGTAGAAGGCCTCTCACCCTCTTGTTGAGGATCACTGACTTTCCTATTCCGCTGCGAGGCTGTTTGTATACAACCGATCCGTTTCGGGCTGGTTTGTTTTCCCTAATCAGATATCCCTGGCGCAGGGGTTTTCCCTTTGTCGTATCCTTTCTGGCCGTGTTGCCATGGGAGTCACTTGGGATGATAACGGGTTACGATGGGTATCAGGTTTTGTAGAATTTCGATTTTTTTGGAGAGGGATTTGAGGTACAGTTTCTTTTGGGTTTTGGTGGGAAAATGATTGGGAAGACTGTTCTATATTATTTTTGCGAGAAGGCTCATCTGTAGGTTTGTTTTTTGAGCCTGAAAGTTCGGCGGGCGCGTTTGCATAACGCTCGGACTTATTCAAAATGTCTTCAAGCTTTACAGCTTTCTGTTCAGCAAGAATGTTATGGGTTTCGTTTGATCTGTTCGGTTAGAATAAGCTCTTCTAACCCTTCAAATGTGCAGGGAAGCTCTGAAAGCTCCAAGCACGTAGTCAAATATTCCTTCAGACGAGAAGAGCACTGAGCATACGTCTCGGCTCCCTCCTTCCTGCTGTTTCGGAAAAGTTGCAAAAATTTGCGAGCGCTCAAGTAAAGCATGTCGTAATTGTCTTGATTGCTGCTTCCCAGTTTCACATATGATTCATACGCACTGCCTTTTAGGGCATGAGATAGCTTCAAGCACCATCGCGAACTTTCCAAACAGTACAGTGTTACCATTCTCTCAATTTTTTCCAGATAAATATCAATTTTCTCATTGAAGATTGGGAAGGATTCTAGGGTACAAGACATAGCTGCTAATTGTTGGTCCGTAAATTCGAAAACTTCTTCATGATGGCGAGTTTCTTTGCGTGTTGTATTGCAAGGAAAAAGCAGCAAGGCTAGCATTTAAGTCAGTGGTGGACAATTTTCTTGGAAACAACAGATCTGATAATTACAATGAAATTGCAGAAAATCTTCTTCTGAAGTATAAGAGTCTTGGCAGCAACATGTCTTTGAAAATTCATTTTCTGGATCATCTGGATTTCTTTACGTCAAACTGTGGAGCAGTCAGTGATGAGCATGTGAACGATTTCACCAGGACATTGCTGCTATGGAGACAAGGTATCAAGGCAATTGGAGCCCTTCAATGCTTGCTGATTACTGTTGGACTGTGACAAAAGACACCTCATCGATTGACTACAAGAAACAAGTAAAGAGAGCTCGAACAGCGACTGAATAATGACGAATGGGTTCAAATGTGCCTTTTTATAAAAATGATATGTGAACTTTAAATAATGTTTTTATTTTTTCTATTATTTTATGTTGAAATATGAATTAATTGAGTATGTAACCACAATTTTTATAATGCTAAAGTAGAAAGACTAGCTGTTCACCCCAGAGAATTAAACAAGCATACATTATTTGTATTACTGTAATGTAAATTCATCATTTAAAAAAAAAACCAGAGCCAATTGGTGAATTTCATTATGATATTTTAAATCAGCATGTCAAAATCAATAAGAAATGGTATATTTAATTTCTGGTATAAATAACTTTTGAAAATTTGTTGACTAGTGTTATTTTTAATCCACCACACTCACCCACACCTGGAGTCAGTCTGGAGCTAGTGAAGGCGATTAACTTGGCGACTGCCCAGTGCATTTCCTTCGCGGAGCTCACGCTCCACTGCTCCAATAAAATTGTGATTGTTAAACAATCACCCGTACAATCGGTCTTTTTGTACAAAAATTATTATATCTCATTTCACCACCAAAGATCACCATCAAAATCAAACTGTGTGTAAAATATAAGATGCTGTGGAAAGAAACAAATTTCTACTTGGTGTGGTCAAAACACAGTAAATAAGAACGTTGTCCAGGGGATAATTATTATTACTTATCGTTACTCACAACACTGGACGCACAACACCCTCTATCTAGAGTTAGACTAAGATACAATAACGACGTTAGTCATTAATCTTGACTCAGAATTAGTTCAAATCGTGGACACGAGCCACCATTCCGCCGTACAGATAGGGTGTGAGTTATATTTCTGCCCGTCTAAGTAGAGTGGATGGTGATAGATACGTGAGAAAAAGTTGTGACAGATATCTTTTTTACGGGGATAGTTTAAGGAGAAGATATGTCTCTGAAATGAGTAAGTTTCTCTATTCCAGACTATCCATACGACTATAAGTTATTACAAGACAACCTTGTACTCCTCATACAGATAAATATAAGTTTAACTACACACACACACAGCCATGTAAAATCAAGACACACCAATGTGAAAAACTACGGTTAATTGCGGTATGGTTCTGACCAACACACAAAGGTAAGTTTTCTTTGTTGTTTATTATCATTAAACTTGACAACACCAAATATCTAAAGAAAGATCAAATGAAAAAAATCAGATTTACAAACATACGAAATAGCAGAATAAATGTGCCCTCCCCTTATGGAGAAGAGAACCCAAAACGTTAATAACCCAAAAGTCAAATGTTAGCACTATGTTACAGAGAAGACAGTACAGAAAACAAGTTCCTACTATATGCTACCCAGGAAAGTAAACAATTTTAAGCAAAATCCAATGTTGGTCAGGTTCCTGTAACACAGAAAAATATTCACTCTCTGTCATACAGTGGCCACTCTACCACGCTTACCTACTCTTGGTGATATCCATTGGAAATACAATTATCCCGAGAATAGAAATTTCTGGTTTAATTCTCAAATTGGCCCCAGTCCATCTTCTAACAAATCAAGACTAGTGAGATTTAGTTAATAAATCTATTATGTCTGGATAAACAGAATTTATCAACACTTGGATATCGTGAACTACTTTACATAGCTGAGTATTATTCAAACTGATTTTGACTCTCTGTACAGGCAAGTCTCCGTTTCCTACTATCAACAACAAATCTGCAAAGAGAGACCTACCGACGTTCCCGCACTGTAACGAAATGGTTTCTTTTGATGGAGAAAGTGTAAGTATGACAGACTTGATGGAATGGAAGAATAAAGATAATCACTAGAGGAACCTCTTCCAGACTGCCGGTTGAATGCACTGTCTCTCCTCCGGAATTAGTCCACTAGAAAACTTTCTTAAAAAAGAAAATTCTGGTGAAACTAACAGGATATTCTCTAGGCGATAAATTCTTGATCCGAGATCCTACAAAGGAATATGTATAGTACATATATTTGGATAAGAGATTTGGTGCCCAGCCACATAAAAAATATCCCGACCCAATAGTGTTTATTAATTATGGCTCTGCCCCCAGGTTGTAGATTTATGTTACTAAAACTATACAACCCAATTAAATATTACAAAGAAAATAACAACAGACTCTGTTATGTAAAGTTTACAAAAAATGAAGATAGAATCTCACATATATTCAAATGTACAACTATATGTTCCCTAATCTATGAATGGTTCTGAATCATGTCAGAATTAAGTTGTCATCATAGGACAATATGCATATTCTGTAGTGATTCTGCTGGCATGTTCAGATACTCATCTCAGGTGCTGAATTTGTGTAGTCTTGTTGCCAGGGGTTCATTATGTCCCAGCACTCCAGGTCCAGCAAGTTCTTTTTAGGGTTTCCGAGGATGGCAAGTTGCTTTCTCCGTCTTGACACAGGGCTCATCACCAACTGGGATGGAGTATGTCTGCCCTTGAGAACACTGCATATGCTTAGGTCTTCTGGTATGACAACCCGGTAGGATCGCTCAGCTAAGATCCATTGCTGTTTAAAATGTTCGGGCCCCTCTGTATTTCTTGGGAGCAACCATTTTGTCCCGGTCAGTCTGCCGGCTAGCGAGAGAATGCCGCTTACCAGAATCCCGCTTT
>JAMPIV010002951.1:52500-123162 GCA_024509875.1 Oreohelix idahoensis
CCAACGGGTTTATATAAGTCAGCCATGTGTTCGTATGTTTCTTTATACAATATACAAAGACATGTAGACAACAGTTATACAATATAGATAGCAAAAGGGTAAGGTTATATAAATAGATGTATATATGTAAATTTTTATTTCAAACAGCAGTATCAAAAACATTATATGAGTATAAGCACATATTGGAAGAAGGTTATGTTAGATGGAAAGAGGGAGGTTGTGTACAATTTTTTATATATTTATTTTCAAACAACAGTAACAAAGGGGGACATAATGGAAGAGAGCTATTTTTTAGATGGAAAGCGGTGAAGTGGTCACGTTATCAGCGTATACCTGCCTTTTTATGTAAAAATAGGACAGGGAATTTCCGTTGTTGGGTGAGTACAGCTAAAAGTCTAGCTTATTGTGTTGTTTAGTGAGCTCCTTAGTACAGTTGTCCTGCCCCGCACTTGTTGTTTTAGTGAGAACCGCCAAAAAACGTGTGTTTGTCTATTGTGTTGTGTTGTTTTATTCAGCATCTTAGTACTAGGTGTATTGTGCTCCCCGAAACAACCAGGGGTTCTCTTCTCGTATAAATTCCTACCCTGGGAGTTCTGACAAACGATTCGTGTTTTACCCTCACTAGTAAGAAAACTTGGCTCGATGGGCGTCGCGAAACTTCGCGCGGGAAACCATTGCTCGTATACTTTATCTAAGAAAAACATTATACAAACAGGACACATAATAGAAAAGAGCTATTTTTTTAGATGGGAAGAGGTGTAGTGCTTACGTTATCGTTATGTACCTGTCTGTTTATGTAAAAATAGAACAGGGAATTTCCGTTGTTAGGTGAATGTAATTACCTATTGATACAGGTGCTAGGCCATGGGGTAGTTTTCTTTATTATTTATAGTATGTCACAAGTAATAAGTCTACACAGGCCAATGCACAGCTAGTGGTATGTAAGTGACCCCACACACACACACACATACACACACACACACGCACACAAACACAGCCGTATTCTCCAGGAAATACCACAAGAGCTGACGTATTTTTATTTGGTTCTTATTACAACGACTAATTGTGTTACCGCTAGTTTTGGAACTGGATCGACGGCCCGCGCAAAACATCGCGCGTAAACAATGACTCGTTTATAAAATTCCGGTACCATAGATGGTGACGTCAGGGCTAAATATAGCTATCTAGAAAAGCGTAATTAAAAAATCTAACATGCAGAGTTTTGCGTATTGGTAGACGAAAAAGCCTAGCTGTACGGGATTTACCTTTGTAAGACTAACATTTTACCGTTGTAAGACTAACCCTGCTGCTTTTTTCTGTTCACGTCACAAGTTCAAAACACAATCGATCAATAGTAGAAATTTATAAAAGAAACATTATTTCGTTCGTGTGTTCGAACCCCCACGGCTTAAGGTTTCACTTTTTTCACACGGGCGACATCTGGTGATAGGTTTTATATTGTCTCCCAAGCGGTTCAAACATGCGGCGACCACGGAAATGTAGTATATTAAATAAATGTAACTAAATATTTGTTCCAGTTATCAAACGGGTATCTACGTTTTGTCCTGCAATTTTCAAACTTTAGTAAAAGCTTTTCTTCCAAGCAACAAAGACGGTCCCAAAATTTTCTCCCAGGCCTGCGCAAAGGGTCCAACCATTAGGTAAATAGATCAACTGTCAAATACTTCTTTAAATAATTCTTCCACTTGTCAAATATTTCTTACCGTTGTCAAAATATTTCTTCCACTTGGCAAAAATTTCTTCCACCAATCAAAATATTTCTTCCACTTGTCAAATAATTCTTACCGTTGTCAAAATACTTCTTACCGTTGTCAAAATATTTCTTCCACTTGGCAAAAAAAAAATGTCTTCCCCTTGTCAAAATATTTCTTCCACTTGTCAAATATTTCTTACCTGTGTCAAAATATTTTTCCACTTGGCAAAATAATTCTTCCACTTGTCAAATATTTCTTAACGTTGTCAAAATATTTCTTACCGTTGTCAAAATATTTCTTCCACTTGGCAAAAAAAAATGTCTTCCACTTGTCAAAATATTTCTTCCACTTGTCAAATATTTCTTACCGTTGTCCAAATATTTGTTCCACTTGGCAAGAAACTTTCTTCCACTTGTCAAAATATTTCTTCCACTTGTCAAATATTTCTTACTGGTTTCAAAATATTTCTTCCACTTTGCAATAAACATTTCTTCAACTTGTCAAAATATTTCTTCCACTTGTCAAATATTTCATACCGGTGTCAAAATATTTCTTCCACTTGGCAAAAATTTCGTCCACTTGTCAAAATATTTCTTCCACTTGACAAAAATTTCTTACACTTGTCAAATATTTATGCAAATATTTCCCACTTGGCAAATATTTTTTTTTCCAGCTGGCAAAAATTTCTTCAACTTGGTAAATATTTCTTACCGTTGGCAAAATATTTCTTCCTTTTGGCAAATATTTCTTACCATTGGCAAAATATTTCTTCCACTTGGCAAAAAAGTTCTTCCACTTGTCAAAATATTTCTTCGACTTGTCAAATATTTCTTACCGGTGTCAAAATATTTCTTCCACTTGGCAAATATTTCTTAAAATATTTCTTACAGTTGCCAAATATTTATACAAATGTTTATGTTAGCTGTCAAATATTTCTTCAAACGGGTCTTCCAGTTGTCAAATACTACTAACAGTGGTCAAATATTTCTTAAAATATTTCTGCTAGTCGCCAAACATTTCTTCAAAGGCGACCATCTTTCATGCGGTGGATATGGCCATGACAGCGTAGGCTTCCCTGTCTCAGCAGGCTAAACAGGCTTTGAAGGCCAGCATGTGACAACACCTCAACATTTGGCACTTTATCTTTCCACGAAAGGCTGAGGAGGTGGCGTAGACACAGTAGATGGCAGGTATTGAGCCTTCTTTCTTGCTTAGCATAGATTGTCCAGGTCTCACTAACATATAGAAGTGTTATATACCGCAGCTTTGGTCTTCGTTGTGAGTTTGGCGTTTCCCCGAACACGTGATGTGAGGCGGGTAAAGGTAGCTTCAGCTTTGTTAATGAGGCTATTAATTTCGGTGCCCAGAGAGAGAGTTTATCATTGATGATATACACAAGGTATGTGTGAGCCACGTGGTGTTAAGTCCGCCGAAGTGACGCTAACTGTGTTACCGCTAGTTATGAAACCAGATCGAGGGTCGGGGCGACTTTGCGAGGAAACCATTGAGCATAGACCACGTGAAACTCCGTTAGCATAGAGGGTCGAATGGCTTCAGTTAGGGTGGGTGTCGTCAGCGCTAAATATAGGCTATCAGTAGCCAGCTCGCGTGATACAAGGGAAACAAGTTTTTGTTCTTTTGCTCTTGTAGTATTTTTGAGGAGATGTACATAAACGAATAAGATAATCTGATTGTAAGAGGCTCTGTCACGATAATGAAAGTTGTCTTGGGTTTCATAATAATGGCCAAATTCAAGGTCATGTAGGTCTAGAATCAACTTATCCACGGTAGAACAACATAACTTTTTGAAGCAATGAATTTAGTAGACGACGAGCTAAAAATATCTTCGTGTGTGGGTAGAGTTACCTGCTACCTAAGCTTACAAAGTAGGATAACGAAAGGGAGAAAGGAGGACAACTCTGACAGTTGATGTTTTAGGATGTCAACTAGCTTCCTAAATCCTATCAAACTTATCTTTACACTTATTATAATCCTTATGTGTAATGACAGTTTCATATTCAAATAATTTACTTTAATAAAAATCAATTAATAAAATTATGAGTACCGGTAATACTAAGAGAAAATGATTTCATTCAAATCAACATTAATTACTTTAATCACGATATTGATCTGAAGAGCCTATTTTCTTGAGTAAGTCTTCATTTCTAGAGTCTCATTGTACAACGTCAGAATTAATCGTGCACAGAGAAGACTGGCAGGCGGTTCCTTTCCTTCGACCAATGAGCATTTATTATAGAACACTATTTCAACGTTAGCATTGTGCCCAGGAATGATGAAGAAATGTTGTCCTATCCACACCACAAAAATTAACATTAGCATTGTCATCTGGGAGTACAACACATTTTGAGGTGAGATTATACTTTCCCATAGTTTTGGTGACATCATTAAATACTGACAAAAGGTAAGAACATGCGCTAATAGAATACATAACCATTGCTGTAAAAGGGCACGTGTAATATTACTTACATCAGTCACGTGATCCTTTATTACGAGAGATATAAGACTATTTCTCTCAACAAAGTTTAATAATGTTTTTTCCAATTTTTTTTTTTTTGCCATCTTTTAATTTCTTGATACCCATGGTTATTATTTCTGTTGTTATATCTTGTACGTATATTTGTTCTTGTCTAACACAAATAACATTGCTTCAACACAAATGCTGACATACAGGTTCTGTAAAACTATTAACAAACGTACACACTCACACACGCATCAGTTAAAAAAAAACGATGGTTGAAAACCTAAACAAAACGATACTGCAAGCAGCCACTGAGTCTATTAGTCTATTAGTTTGCAAGATCGAAAACTATATACACACTTTTGTCCGATACAAGTTTTAAAGAAGTGAATACTTAAATGGTGCAGTGACTCTCAATGCTAATTCGAGTTTATAGATCAAAATGATTTCGTTGCTCAGAATCGACATCACTGCACTCCGGGAAAAACCCTTCTTTCTCCCTCAGCCAGTGTGGACAGGTATGTCTGCTAATGAGCTACGGGGGTCTCTGAAGAGATGAAAAAAGTATAGACTACTACACCATTAACAGTGGTACAGAACGTCTCATATGAATTTGTGAATGGGGTTATCAACCTCATCAAGTCAAACACATTGACACAGAAACCACGACTGCAACATCTTGTAGGTTCTTTGAGCAGGTTTATTACCGGAGGATTACCTGCAGTTGTGGTTCAATGAACCATAAATGTCGCTAAGTGAATGATGATCAACACTCCCACACAGGGCACGTATTTACAAACATCTCCAAACGTTTACTTATAATTTTTTAATTTAAATATGATACTTGAAATATAAGAAATGAAAATCATACAGCTCCAAATTGCCGAGGATGTGGTCAAACTGTCAGAACTGAAAGGAGAAAATGAAATAATGCTAAAAAGAATAGTAAGTGAAAGACACGTGCTAAACATAGACAGAGACGTGAAAGAAAAAGATAGTGGTAAACAACAAGAAGACGCCAAATGGAAAGAATGGGGGGGGGAAAAAAACCCATCAGGAACTTAAACGTAGTATTGGATGAATTGTCAGATATATCTTCAAGAACATAGTTATTCAAAAAGTCATAAATTACATAAAAGAATCACCACGAAGAGTAACGCATCATCCAAATGATAGAGACAAAACAAAATAAGTGCAAATGTAATAGAGTAATACAAAATCAAAGGGTTAATATTTAATGTCAAAAAAGGAAAAAGAGGAAGGAAAATTGTGCAGTGGAATTGTAGTGGTATCAAAACGAATTTTGCACTTCTTCTTGCAGACACTGGAGGAAATAACACAATATATGCCCTACAAGAGACAAATTTAAACCCCAATAGTAGGTATAGTTGCAAGAGATTTAAGATACTCAGGCACGTTAGCAAACAAGGCAGAGGAAAGTACGGGGAAAGGGGGGGGGGGGTCGCATTCTTAGTAAGCGACACATTAAAAAATTATAGGCTGGGAAATATTTTATACAACAAACATAGAAGGTATTCAGGTGACAATAGATATTCAACCAACAAGTCTAACAGTCCTAAACATATACGGTAAGAAAGGGACAATTAAAGATGAAGATACATTAGCCATAAGCGCCAAACATGGAACAAAACGGTCATAGTAGATTCCCATCATTATGCTTGGGGTGGAGGCATTGTAACAGGGAGTCCGATTGTCAGAAATCCGGTTTAAAACATTTGCACGAGGGAAATTAATTGTCTTATTAATTTAAATCAAAGGGCGAAAATCTAAGACATATGAATTTATAATCAAAGGACGATAATCCATAATACATTGAAGTAGGGATCAACAGTGATATTTTTACGCCCCGTGACAAAAAGTGCTGAAGCAAGCTAGTTGAGCGAAGTTAAGTTTGCATGGGATTTTATAGGAATGAATGAACTGTTGTGAGAAACTCTGATCTAGGAATCTAGAAACTTCGGTAAAAGTTTTAATTGTCAGAATCGAGACCTCGTTAAGCGTAGGTTCAGTTATGGGCTGTCTCCCAAGTGTGTAAGATGATAGTATTTTAATAAGTGACGGGCGCAATCGAGAGTTATTATCGAGTGATCAGTCCAAATGAGTTTGGCTTGCTTCTTAGGTGACAGAAATGTCTACAACTATCACTCAGACACTACGATCGCCTACATGTCACAATCATATTTGACAGACTACGATAGGAAACTCATTACAGAGCGATACAACAGGAAGCAATCTGATCATCAGAAGATGTCCCCCCGTCCGACAAGTGTTTTGGCACGATATACTCCTTCCCGATATATTCCTTCTGAGTTATTCTGAGGACAGATTGACAATGTTGCCATTTCAAGAATGTGTGTATTTTCAAGATAATCGGTATGTTGTGTTTCAACAACATTGATAAACTGTTTAGTATAGGACAAGAACGATAGACAGCAGCTAGTCCTGAGAAGTAGGAAGTGATAGTCCTTGGGGAAATCGTCAACCCTGGCGGTAGGCCAGTATTTACTAGATGTACCAAGTACAGGCTACTGAAATTAAAGTGAACAGAATTAACATATCAGAACATTTGTGGAAGGACAATGTTTCCAAACTGAATAATTTTGAAGGCAGATAAATATTGACAGCAGTAGTTAGCTGTCAAGTCGTGACCACCATAGCAATTAGAGACAGCCAGAACTACTGCAGCAGCAATTATAAATGGGAAAGCAAGTCATAAGTATATATAATTGATTTGAATTTGCTGCTGTATCAAACTGACTACGTTAGGGGAAGTTTGGGCTCATCATTTCACCTTCGCCACTTTATTCAACTGTAAATAAGGTTCACCATTGTTTTGCTACTGCTGTCCGAGTCAAGTCAGTCGCCAACTCATGACAACATTCATCAATCAATTGTCAGTTATACAATGTTGTGAACTATTGTCTTTATGTGGACAGAAAGCAGAAGTCTAACACCACCACACATAAAGAGCTGCCTACTGTTTAGGTTAGTGATACGAACCTAATATACGATCATCACTAACAGTAGACAATCATCACCAGCAGCCACACCAACGCAGGAAAGCGCCTACTTGATTTTATAGAAAACAACGACATTGCTAATACTAAATGATGGAACAGCAACCAGAACCAACCCACAAGCTAACTGGGTAGATTCAGCAATAGATGTAAGCATGGCAACCAACAGCCTAGCCATTGCAAATTGAGAAGTGTTACAAGACACACACTCAGATCATCTGCCCATTGTAATAACCATGAATGAAAATGTTGTTCCAAACCCAGAACTCAAAAAACCAACTTTCAACTACAAGAAGGCAAACTGGAAAGCCTTCCAATCAGAGCTGGAAGTAATGGAATATACAGATATGGAATCAGATGATACTGACTTATTAGCAAAGACACTGACAAATGAAATTCTTAAAATAGACATAAAGTATATAACAAATACAAATATGACAGCACTTAAAATCAATAAACAATAATAAGAAAAGAAAAACCACTGGAATAAAGAACCAGTTGCTAGGTGGACTAAAAGCTGCTCGGAAATTCGTGATAGAAAAAAAAGGCCTTAAAAATAAAGACATAACAGAACAGAAGACAACTATGATGAATATAAACACATTATAAATGAATCGAACAAAATAATATTCAAAGAAAAATAAACTCACTGGAAGGAAGTTTGTCAAACACCTGGACCTAGCACACAATGTAAAGAAGTATGGACAAACTTAAAGCAATCAAAGGGAACAATTAGAAAACTATAATACCAGCAATCAAACTACCAAAGAGAGCAGAAACAGATAAAGCAAAAGCTGCACATCAAACTGTTCAGTCAGACTGATCGAGCGTTTCTCATGAATCTCTTGAACATACTGTCCTAGAAAATTGATATTTGTTTTTGGTGTGGCTTACCCTGCATCTTTTGTCAACTTATCAGTATATTTCCTCGAGTCACTTTTTACCTTCGCTCATTTGTAAATTTCTTGAGCCTTGGCTTTTGAACTTCTGGTTCTGATTCTTTCACATCTGCTTTCGTGTTTTTTTTTTGTTTCTTTGTTTCTTGTATCTTATTGGTGCTTTCCATTGTTATCCACGCTATGTGCTGACGTTCACTTTATCGACACTGAAGAGCTGGAGTAACACGATGGGAATTAAAAGATCCAATAAGATAAAAAGAAACAAAACACTGTGCCTTTGATATCCCTTTCTTACAGCCAACTGTTTATACAACAAGGTAGTTTATTCACTCCAGATCTTCTTATAGTCATATACAAAAACAAACTGATATCCCTTTCTTACAACCAGCTGGTTATACAACGAGGTAGTTCATTCACTCCAGATCTTCTTATAGTCATGTACAAAAACAAACTGATATCCCTTTCTTACAGCCATCTGTTTATACAACGAGGTAGTTCATTCACTCCAGATCTTCTTATAATCATATACAAATACAAACTGATATCCCTTTCTTACAGCCACCTGTTTATACAACGAGGTAGTTCATTCACTTCAGATCTTTTTATAGTCATGTACAAAAACAAACTGATGATCCCTTTCTTACAACCAACTGTTTATACAACGAGGTAGTTCATTCACTCCAGATCTTCTTATAGTCATGTACAAAAACAAACTGATATCCCTTTCTTAGAGATATATGTTTATACAACGAGGTAGTTCATTCACTCCAGATCTTCTTATAGTCATGTACAAAAACCAAGAAGATAATCTTTTTGTATGGGACCGATCACCATAATTAAACGTGTCCCGGCTTTTCTAATGTTGTCATCATTCTAGATGATGTGAGTCAAAAATAACATATAAGGAAGGGAAACCCGAGGCCTGTAAACAGTAAATAAATATTAGACAAACATAAAGGTATGTTTTCAGGCACTCGTAAGAAATAAAGAAGTAGAACACTAGACAACAGAAAAACAACAGACGTGAGTGGCTTACTGTTGCGCTAAACTTGTCGCAACTTATTCTGACCATGCATTTTGACTATAGTTAATTTTTTAATGCATGGGGAGTAACTCATGGAATTGTAGTCACTTTTATTTCTACAGTCGTCTAATCTTGATAGCTGTCGTCAAGAAGTTGTCTTATCTTGATAGCTAGGATTGTTGATAGTTGTGTGAACGATTTTGAGTCATGTCCATATATGGAGCGCCAGTTCTTTGAAAACAGTTGGCAATCGCAATGTTTCAAGATTCATTTCCTTTTAAGGTTCGAGTCTTCAGTCGAACATCGTAGAACATTCTTCGTTTCGTAAGTTTAGCTGAGTTGTATTCGATTCGCGTTTTCTGCGCATGTCTCTGTTTGTGGCATTGTTTAAAATGATTTCCGCCCAGGTCAGTCTGAGCAGAGATGCTGGTAAGGCGAGACATAGCGATGTGCTAGTCTTCGCTTAGATTATTCAGGAAGGAGTCCTCATCATTGTTGTTCCTTTTTTGAGATGATATATCTCTATGTTATTTCAAATGCCTGGAGGCATATGTGATTCATGTGATTTAATTCCTGATGACAGGTAACTGAATCCTTTTTCGCTGAGTAACTTTATCGCCATCTTGTGATGTTGACTTTTGCTTAGCCTGCCTTATTATAAAGTCTGTGATATGACAAGTTTGCTCAGCTCACGATCCACTTATATTGTCACGCATCGATTGATGCCTGTCCTACGGACTATTTGCTTCCTGACCTTTATTGATAGATCTAAGTTTGATACCTTTGCTGTATAAGGAACATAGAGAACGATAATGTGACGCTCAAAAGACATGCCTGTCTTGTTGAGGTCAAAAATAGGAGACCAGATTTAATCTCCTAGTTGATATCTACTAGCTCTTATGGAAAGGGGAAGTTTACTACCTGACTACATGTACAGCTGATTTTGATATCCAAAAAGGCAGATGATGTACATTATTTGATGCTGTCTGCTGTGCCTGTTGAATTGACTACATATGTAATAATGACTGTTTGATCGTACCTATGATGTACCTGCTTGTTTATGTCTACACACTTCGTCATTGTGGCGTCTATAATAAATTATACAAAAACCGTCACTAGCTGTTGCAAGCATCATTGACTTTTCTCATCGTGAGTTAACGTGACGTCCTTGTGTGGATTGCCTTGCTTGTAATGCTCACTGTTTGAATACACATCTGCATCCTACACAAACCAGACCACAGATACCATACTGTGTCTTCATCGCCTTCAACAATTATGGCGTACAACAAAAAGACATTCAACACTTACCCAGGATTGCAAACCCCGTACCTTCCGTACGACAACACCGCCTAGCTATACAAGCGAATCACACTATCCTTCCTCGGGTTTCCCTTCCTTATATGTTATAAATGTTTATACAATACCAGAAACCTACCCTCTGTTCTACACTACTGTTCTTAAGTCTTCTATCATTTACTAGACACAGTATCAAGGTCTTTGTCTTGTGTGGACTGACATATACTGTATAATAGGGGAGCGACAGAAGTGATTGCGTCATTAAGAAGGCTAAGCTGCCCATTGTAAACTTCCGGTGTTGTCTTGTGTTTCGCACCAATGACCGGTCAGTAAAGCATCTTTTTTTGGGGGATGCCTAGCTGGCCGGGAGGATAGTGTGATCCTCTTGTATAGCTAGGCAGTGTTGTCGTACGGAAGGTCCGGGGTTCGAATCCTGGGTAAGCCACTCACGTCTGTTGTTTTTCTGTTGTCTAGTGTTCTACTTCTTTATTTCTTACGAGTGCCTGAAAACATACCTTTATGTTTGTCTAATATTTATTTACTGTTTACAGGCCTCGGGTTTCCCTTCCTTATATGTTATAAATGTTTATACAATACCAGAAACCTACCCTCTGTTCCATACTACTGTTCTTATGTCTTCTATCATATACTAGACACAGTATCAAGGTTTTTGTCTTGTGTGGACTGACATATACTGTATAATAGGGGAACGACAGAAGTGATTGCGTCATTAATAAGGCTAAGCTGCACATTGTAAACTTCCGGTGATGTCTTGTGTTTCGCACTAATGAGCTGTCAGTAAAGCATCTTTTTTTGGGGATGCCTAGCTGGGCGGGAGGATAGTGTGATTCGCTTGTATAGCTAGGCGGTGTTGTCGTACGGAAGGTCCGGGGTTCGAATCCTGGGTAAGCCACTCACGTCTGTTGTTTTTCTGTTGTCTAGTGTTCTACTTCTTTATTTCTTACGAGAGTCAAACAAAAACTTATGATGTTAGAACAGCACAGCCTCGTTAAAATAATGATTTTAATAATAGAAAAGTTTTAATATATTTCAGGAAACACTTGTAACTTAGGTTACCTACTGTAGTGAAGTGTTTTTACAGCCACACTGAAGCTGGCATTATTTTATGTGTTATCTATAAATCTGCTTCTGTTAACTATCATGTATTTGTTTTGGCATCTATGAGTGCTTTGTTCATAGACCTGTTTGTCTATGATGTTTTGTAATACAGTATGTTCAAGAGATTGAAGAAGGGCGCTACTTAGCGTTGACGTAAGACTTTGGTGTGGAAAAGGTAATCTGTCGATGTCAACATTTATTGAAAAACATATTTGTTTTTAAACATATGTTTGCTACTTTTCTTTGCAGCACGCCCCTTTCAATCATTTATCATATTCATTGAACTGTTAATTATGCCAGGACGTTTTTCATGTAATGAGATATTTTTCTTGAGTGTGTTTTATTCTATGCTCTGTACTTTATTACTCATTACGATGGTTCTTTTTTTTTTCCTTATTTCGTTAATTGCTCCGTCTGTTGTGTCGCTCAAAAGCTAAGTCGTGTCTATACCGGCATGTATTTAATATTGTTTGAAGGTCTATATATGTCCTTTTCATACTGTGTTGTATTAATCCTTTAAGAGGACGTTGCTTTGTTACTACTGGTGTTCATTTCAGAAAATGAGTAGTTTACTTTCGAAATATTTTTTTATTTATTTATCCTGTCGTCTTCTAAATTGTCCCTTTTGTTTTTGTGATATATTACGTCACTAGTTTTTGTAGTGCGTGTGGGGACTTCTTTCAATACCCTTTATCTTCCCGAGGAGCATAGGCCTTCAACAAACACATGTCATGTCTTCCTGTCCTGTACCATCCGCTCAAGTTCTTTCCATGTTTTCCTCATCATTTTCACCTCTGTATCCAGTTCTCTTCTCCGTGTGTATTTTGGTCTACCTCGGCCTCTCTTTCCCTGTGGATTCTAGAACAAGGACTGCCTTGCAATGCTATCAACAGATTTCCTCAGTGTGTGTCCTATCCATCTCCAGCGTCTTCTTGTCAGCTCTTGTTCCACTGACACTTGTCTGGTTCTTGTCATCAATTCCACATTTGTAACTTTGTCATACCATTTCAGTCCTTCTATTCTACGCAAGCACCCGTTTATAAAAGTATGTAGCTTTTTGGTTGTTGTTTTTGTTGCTCTCCATGTCTCAGCGTCATACAATAGGACTGACTTCACATTTGAGTTGAAGATTCTTATTTTCGTGTTGGACTTGATTTCTCTTGTTCTCCATATGTTTCTCAATGCAATGAAAGGACCTCTTGCTTTTTGTATTCTTATTTTGATATCACTGTCTTTCCCTCCAACTTTATATATATATATTACTTCCAAGATATGTGTACGATTCTAATCTTCTAGAGGTTTTTCTTCACGTTCAACCTTGTTATCACGTCTTGCATTTATTCTCATAATCTGTGTCTTTTCCCTGTGTATTTTCAGGCCCACTTGTGACCTCTCATCGATAATTTTCATTTTCATTTTCTCTTGCACCTGATTATGGTTAAGGGACAGAAGAGCCAAGTCATCTGGAAAATTCAGATCATCAAGCTGTTTAGTCAGATTTCACTGGATTCCATTTCTGTATTGTGATGTCGATGTTTTCATAACACAATCTACTGCTAGTAAGAAAAGATATGGAGACAACAGGCATCCCTGTCTCTCTCCCGTTCTAATCCTAAACGGTCCTGTAAGTTGCCCTTCACGAAAAACTCTGCATGACATGTCTTCATAGGTCTTTATTAAGTTAATGATCTTCATGGGAACTCCATAATGCATAATCAATTTCCAAAGTCATTCTGTCTACACTGTAAATTGCCTTTTCATAGTCCACGAATCCGATGTATAGCAGTGACTTCCATTCCTGACTTTGTTCAACTATTATTCTCAATGTGGCTATCTGGTCTGTACAGGATCTGTTTTGTCGAAAAACCGCTTGTTCATCTCTCAGTTGCTTGTCTATGGACTCTTTTAATCTCTCAATGATTATTTTTTTTAATACTTTTCCTGGCACTGATAGTAACATTATTCCTCTATAATTTGTGCACTCTTGTAAATGTCCCTTTTTCTTAGTCAATATAGCGAGAGGAAAGATATAATGATGATGATAATATCCTGGACAAATAGAGGTATCAGATGATACCAGGATAGTGCCAGATAAGTGACTGGTCTTACAAGAAATACCCATTCTCTGAAAAAAGTTAAGGTGTATCGACATCAAAGTTATAGTCAAGCAATATAGGTTCCTAGATGAGATGGTAAACTACTATCGTAGGTTCCTATGATGCCTCTCTCCAGACTAACCTTAGACTATGACTCTGCTAGGGGTAATTAACAAACCAATACGAATTATGAACCAAACTAAAATAATTCAATAAAGACTGTTGGTAAAATTTATAATTTATTTATGTACAGGATCTTTCTTTGTTATGTTGGCTAATTTTCAAATAAACTCAAATTGATTCGATATATATATATATATATATATATATATATATATATATATATATATATACATATTTATATATATATATATATATATATATATATATATATATATGGTTTCTTTGTCAAGTATTTATATTACATTTAAAGTTAATTAAAGTCCATCTTCATCTGTTTTCTTGGTCTTTGATGAAAACTGTCTTTCCTCTGTGCTAAACTTGAACAAATGTTAATATTATTATTTCACAATTTGTAATGGCGTTTGCTATGTTCTTTAATTAACACCACAGACTTATGTCAACATTTCAATGTTCACTTCTAGAGATTAACTCGTAAGGTATATGTTCCATAGTCTTTAGGTTCTTATAATCTTAAGTTTTCAATTTCTTTTGTGTGGTATGGTTTTTTTTTTTAAGTCAAGTAGCCACAAACAAGGCTTTTGATCTTCGAATGTTCTTCTAGGCCTGGCCCAGCAATGGAACTGGAAAGACTCCCAGTACTGCGGTTCATCCAATCCTAAAGATGGCACTGTTGAAGACCCTCTGACATTTCACAAGGCATGTATAATTTAAAAAAAACTCTTCAAGGCATGATATAACCTGAAGTATAATATGTAAATATAACCTACGTGGTATCGCTCACTAACTCTCTATCCAGTCAGGAGATAAGATGAGACACAGTCGCGAAATCCCTCGCCCGACCTCTTCTTTCTCTCTCTCTCTCTCTCTCTCTCTCTCTCTCTCTCTCTCTCTCTCTCTCTCTCTCTCTCTCTCTCTCTCTCTCTCTCTCTCTCTTGTTTTCTAATGCTCCAGGAATGACCCAAGATACCGGGGATTTTCCAGTTCATTGTCGAATGGCCCATCAGCGGGGAATACCGGCAAGTGACCGGGGTGAACTCCGCCCAATGATCCAAATAGTTGGGGATCTCCAGTGACCGGGTGAAGACCACAGTAGCCGGGGATTTCCAGGTGACCAGGAGTTTAGGAATTTCCTGACTTAACTGAGGTCAGCGACCGCTGTTAACTGTGTATATAATAAAGACTACATCGTGTACATTTTACTCACATTTTGCAAGCCCCGGCGGAAACCTTCTAGCATATAATCTGTTAGAAACCAGAGGACAAAAGAATTAACTATATATATATATATATATATATATAGTATATGCCGTCTTTTGAGCCAAACTCAATCTTGAATCAAAGCGGGTGAGCTAATAAATGCATTATCTTCTTATCTGCAATTATTTGGATTGAATGTTTGCACTGCTTTTCAGTCAATTTCATACTTTCATGTAATGGTTGTATATACATTATGGAATCCATATGTTTACTGTTATATGATTTTTTTTGTATGATTTTTGTACGCCTTTGATGTCCTTCAGGTTGTTTTACAGAAAGCATTTGCGCTACCCTGCCCGCTTCTTTTAGTTAATGGTTGTAACCATTATCGCATTCATGTATTTAATGTATGATTTTGTAATTCCTTTACAACAGTTGATAATATATGTATGCCTATGCCCCTACCCTATTAATATCATATGTTTGCAGCTCGAAGAATGGCGCTCAACATTGGTCCTTGTCATTTACGTAATAATATGAATGATATCTGAGCCTGGTTTATGGACCACACTCAGGACAAATTAATGCCTCTAACCAGAGAGCTAAATAGAATGTTCCTTTGTGTTATCTCCTAGCTCCCTGGTGGTGACAAAAGGCAGGTGAAACTCGCAGTAGTGTAGTGAAACCTTGCAGTACTTGACACGAATTATTCCAGCAACTTGGCCGGGGGAAGAAACCTTGCAGTGATAGTGTGACGTCATACAGCAGCAACCCATTCATGATAAGTGCACTTTTAAAAAGGACCAAACACTAATCGATAATTTCACTGTTGTTTCTTTCTTTTCACTATATGTTTTGTATTGCTTGGTAGTTAACTGTTTTTTGTTAATTATTATCTTAATTACCAGCTGGGGGTCTCATGAGCCATATCAGTACCTCAGGGGAAGTGTGGCTGAAGACCTAACATACTCTCAGGATCCTTGATGGGATTTGCTTCTTTGCTTAACTGAGAAGAGTTTAAATTTCAGTCTCCTGATACATTTCTTCTTACAAGTGTCGGACTATTACTTACAGCGAGCCAAAAGACACTGTGGAAGAGATTGGTACTCTCTTTTATTTCTTCTGTCTATCCTTTCTTCTACCCTGTCGCCACAAACTGGACTGCTCGTCCCGGATGAACTCATAGCATCTGTATGTTCCCTAGACTACAAGTAATTTATTGCTAATATACATTTTACTTTTGGGTAACAAACTTGGGTTAATAGTTTTGTTATCAAGTAATCTTATACAGCTTCCCAGTACACTTTGCATGTAACTGGTTTGATCTTATATGCAGTATATTGCACAGATAGAATAGTACACAAAATATAACTGGTGACTGATCTTCTAGTGTATGGTCCAATTTTTTAGTTAAGTTGTATACAAGATTTAACTGAGCTACTTAACTAAGAGCTATCATATTGGTTGAAATTGTTGTTGTTGCTAAATTTTGTTTTATTGTTGTGGCAGTAATACACTATATTATTAATATTAGACAGTATTACTTTTACCTGTATTGGTTTGTGAGTAGGTTTATTCAAGCTCATTCGACTTGATCCAATATTGCAATGGCAGAGACAGCAAAAGTAAGAGCTTTGTTAATTGAGAGTGGAAAAGAGGTGGGGCTTGCAGGAAAAGAGCTTGCAGACTATGTATCCTCAGAGATGAAGAGCATCAGAGAGGCAGAAGCGGAGAGGGACAGGGAAATCAGAGCGGCAGAAGCGGAGAAAGATCGTGAAATCAGAGCGGCAGAAGCGGAGAAGGATCGTGAAATAAGAGCGGCAGAAGAGAAGGAGAAGGAACGACAACATGCCCTGAAAATGAAGGAACTGGATGTGGAACTTCTCTCAAAAAGCAAGGAAGCTGGGAGCAATTCCGAAACTTCATCTTCTCCGCCCTCGCCCCTTCAATCTGATAGTGCATCAGCTCTCTCTACACCACACCTGGGACCGATGGCCTTCCCTCTGGAGCCATTTATGGAGGGAAAGGATTCCATGGACAGCTTTTTGGACCGTTTCGAGAGGTTCGCTTCTTCGTCCGGGCTGGTCCCGAGGCGGTGGAACCTGAAACTCTCGCAAGGACTCAGGGGTGCTGGCTATGATGTATTCCTAAAACTGGCGCCTCATGAACAGGATGACTATGACTGTCTTAAGAAAGCCCTCTTAGCTCGCTATGAATTGAATGCTGAGGCGTACCGTAAACGGTTCAGAAATTTCCGTAAAGAAAATGGAGAATCGTACACCCAGTATGCTGCTCGCCTGGAAGCTTATTTGCAGAAATGGCTCACTCTCGCGTCATTCGAGAAATCTTACGAAGGACTGCAAGAATTAATACTAATGGAGCAACTGAAAGAAATGATGAGCCCTGAGATGAGACGATTTCTGGTAGAAAACGGGGCAGAAAGGTTAAATACCATAGTTACCTTATCAGAACGCTTTCAGAATGCACAGGCTGAGACTCTGACCTCCAGACGGAGATATACAGACTATCCAGCTCGGCAGACTGCGCCTAACAGCTCCAATAGTAATACAAGCTCCAAGCCACCCTACATAAAAAACTCACCATGACAGACCCAACAATGGACAAACCCACAAGAACACGGAAAGGAAAACTTCCTATACAGCAAACACAGAGAGGGATGTGTGCCAACACTGTCGGTCGCCTAAACATAGTTCTCGTGATTGTAAGCGCCGACCCCTCCCCATGAATGCAGCTTGCATAACAACCAGATCTGACAGCCCTGAGCCCTCAAAGGATGACATAGATTCTTCGAAGCGACCAGCTGTCATTGAATATATTATGGTTAATGGGGAGAGAGCTCTTTGTTTGTATGACACTGGATTATCTTATGATGCAATCGTCGCAGCTTCTCTTGTTAATTCTGACCAAATTACAGAGGAGACGATTGAAATACAAGGACCCACCAAATCTGGTGCGCCCATGATTCTACCAGTGTGCAAGATTCAGGTTCAATCGCGGTATGTGACTGGAGAAATCAGAGCCGCTGTTCTAAAGGATCCCATCTACCCCCTGATTTTGGGCTGTAGATATGTGTTCCTAGGAGAACCAGCCCGGCCTCTGTCAGTTGCGGCCGTACAGACCAGGGATCAATGCAGGCAGAACCCTGAGTCTGGAACTCCTACCAACATCTTCCCAGAAGAGTTGAAGAAGGCACAAACAGCGGATAGCACTTTGTCGCCTTGTTTTAAAAAACTTCCTAAGTCTCATACCCCGCCTCTCAAGGGAGAGATTTATAAGAAGAATGGTCTGTTGTACCGCAGAGCAGGCAAAGGAGCGAGCGAACACTCACAGCTGATTGTCCCCTCATCCTATAGGACCCAAATATTAGAAATGGGCCATGCCTTACCCTTCAGCGGACACATGGGAATTGGAGCAACCATGCAGCGCATTTCTTGCCACTACTATTGGCCAGGAATGAACGCAGACATAAAACGGTATGTTCAGTCATGCGCACAGTGCCAAAAGGTGGCTCCTAAGCACTGGGTAGCTCCTGTAACCTTAGGAGAAATGCCTGTAACAGGTACCCCGTTCGAAAGGGTGGCAGTCGACATTGTTGGGCCCCTGATTAGGACAAAGAAAAAGAATAGCTACATCTTGACGTTGGTCGACACATGCTCCATGTGGGCAGAAGCAGTCGCAATGCCTTCGTGCGACTCAACTCATGTAGCGGAAGCCCTCCTTACTATATTTACGAGGTTGGGGTTCCCTCTTCAGATCCTGACGGATAATGGATCACAATTTCGGGGGAAATTAATGGAAGAAGTGTTTCGGATTTTCCAAACGCGACACATTCATACCTCTCCATATCACCCCCAGAGCAACGGCCAAGTAGAACGGTTCAATGGAACCTTAATTTCCATACTGCGAAAGCTGGAGCAGGAGAACCCAAGTTCATGGGATTCCTACCTGCCAGCGGCACTGTTTGCCTACAGAGAGGTACCTCATCACTCGACAGGAATTCCACCAGCAACACTGCTGTTTGGGCGCCCAATAAAAGGTCCTCTAGAGGCACTTCTGAGATCCTGGACAGACGATAAAGCGGATGACACAGTCATTACCGCGTCACATTATGTTGAGGAATTGAAGCAACGCCTCCAAACAGGTTGGAAGTTGGCCACTGCAAATTTGCGCAAAGCCCGTCAGAAACATGCGCAATATTATAACAGGACAGCTAAGGACCGAGAACTGAACATTGGGGATAAAGTTTTATTGCTCTTGCCAAGCAGCCATAATAAACTTCAGATTGGTTGGAGAGGACCCTATGCTGTTGTCGAGAAAATCTCCCGCACCAACTACAAGATAGCAATTAAAGGTAAACAGAAAATTTACCACATCAATCTGCTGAAAAAGTACAACGAACGCGCATCAGTAGAGCCAGCTCATTTGATGGCCCTTGCAGTAGCCAGTGAAGTAGAGGATGAACCCAGTGTAGCAGTCGAATACCCTATGTCCTTGAGTGAGACTCAGGCCGATGTGCAAATAAGTTCCACTCTAACCCTGGAACAGCAGGAGCAGGTACAAGCAATGTTGGAAAAGTATGCAGAAGTTCTCACGGACAGGCCAGGCCTAACCAGTTTAGTAGAGTTTGATATGAAGTTGACAGATGCAATGCCAGTCCGTGTGAAAAATTACCCTATACCCTATGCCAAGGCGGATGCATTGAGAGAAGAAATAGAGAAATTGCTCAGTGCAGGCATTATTTCTCCATCCGAATCACCATATAGTGCTAGTGTTGTGCTCCTTCGGAAGCCTACCGGAGAGCATAGATTATGTATTGACTATAGGAGACTGAATGCAGTGTCGGAGTACCAGGCTGAACCTCTGCCGGATCAAAACTCACTGTTCACTAAGCTTAATACAGCTCGTTATTTCTCTAAAATCGACCTTAGCAAGGGATACTACCAAATTCCTGTGAAGAAAGAGATCCGACCACTGCTGGCATTCAGCACCCCGGAAGGACACTTTGAATTTAACGTCCTCCCATTCGGATTACATAATGCACCTAGCACCTTCACGAGAATGATGAGAAAACTTCTCACACCCCTTCATAACCCTGCTATTACAAACTTCATGGACGATATCCTCATCGCCACTGACACCTTTGAAGAACACCTGAAGGCAATAGAGATGCTACTCCGAAGGCTTAAGGAGACAGGTTTAACCGCTCGCCCAACTAAATGCCAGATAGGTTTTGACCAACTGGGGTTTCTCGGCCACACCATTTCACAAGGATACATGTTCCCAGAGGAACGTAATGTAGACAAACTGCGCAATGCACCTCGCCCTATTACTAAAAAGGATGTCAGATCGTTCGTCGCATTATGTGGATTTTACCAACGCTACATTAAGGATTTCAACACTATAAGCGCCCCACTGACAAACCTTACGAAAAAGAATACTCCGGAAAAGGTGATCTGGACCGCTGAGTGTGAGAATGCTTATAGTACCCTCAAGGAAAAACTCACAGAGAAACCTATTCTGCACCTACCGAACTTAAGCCGACCATTCATACTACGCACCGATGCTAGTCAGATTGGGATTGGAGCCACCTTGCTACAAACTGGGGAAGACAATGCGTCTACATTATTCCCCATAGCTTTCGCTAGCCGAAAATTGAATGCTGCAGAAAGAAATTACTCCACTATTGAACGGGAATGCCTAGCTTTAGTATGGGGGATTCAGAAATATCAACCATACTTATATGGAAAGCCCTTCACCGTTCAATGCGACCATCAACCATTGATGTTCTTGGCGGCTTCTAAAAACCTGAATTCAAGGCTCATGAGGTGGTCGATGTTAATGCAACCATATAACTTCAAGGTTGAATATATACCTGGGAAACTCAATGTCGGAGCAGACTTTCTCAGCCGCCACCCATGCAGTGGGGAAGACCAGGGAAGTCATCAGCGACCCAATAATCTTAACCTTCCTAAAAACTTCCAGGATGATGGGGGAAATCAAACTAGGATGGAGAGGGATCGAGAAGAAGATGTCAGTCGAAACTAGTTCACCTTACGATAAACTTTCACAGGGGGCTATTGTCGCGAAATCCCTCGCCCGACCTCTTCTCTCTCTCTCTCTCTCTCTCTCTCTCTCTCTCTCTCTCTCTCTCTCTTGTTTTCTAATGCTCCAGGAATGACCCAAGATACCGGGGATTTTCCAGTTCATTGTCGAATGGCCCATCAGCGGGGAATACCGGCAAGTGACCGGGGTGAACTCCGCCCAATGACCCAAATAGTTGGGGATCTCCAGTGACCGGGTGAAGACCACAGTAGCCGGGGATTTCCAGGTGACCAGGAGTTTAGGAATTTCCTGACTTAACTGAGGTCAGCGACCGCTGTTAACTGTGTATATAATAAAGACTACATCGTGTACATTTTACTCACATTTTGCAAGCCCCGGCGGAAACCTTCTAGCATATAATCTGTTAGAAACCAGAGGACGAAAGAATTAACTATATATATATATATATATATATATATATATATATATATATATATATATATATATATATATATATATATATATATATATATATATATATATATATATATATATATATATATATATATAGTATATGCCGTCTTTTGAGCCAAACTCAATCTTGGAATCAAAGCGGGTGAGCTAATAAATGCATTATCTTCTTATCTGCAATTATTTGGATTGAATGTTTGCACTGCTTTTCAGTCAATTTCATACTTTCATGTAATGGTTGTATATACATTATGGAATCCATATGTTTACTGTTATATGATTTTTTTTGTATGATTTTTGTACGCCTTTGATGTCCTTCAGGTTGTTTTACAGAAAGCATTTGCGCTACCCTGCCCGCTTCTTTTAGTTAATGGTTGTAATCATTATCGCATTCATGTATTTAATGTATGATTTTGTAATGCCTTTACAACAGTTGATAATATATGTATGCCTATGCCCCTACCCTATTAATATCATATGTTTGCAGCTCGAAGAATGGCGCTCAACATTGGTCCTTGTCATTTACGTAATAATATGAATGATATCTGAGCCTGGTTTATGGACCACACTCAGGACAAATTAATGCCTCTAACCAGAGAGCTAAATAGAATGTTCCTTTGTGTTATCTCCTAGCTCCCTGGTGGTGACAAAAGGCAGGTGAAACTCGCAGTAGTGTAGTGAAACCTTGCAGTACTTGACACGAATTATTCCAGCAACTTGGCCGGGGGAAGAAACCTTGCAGTGATAGTGTGACGTCATACAGCAGCAACCCATTCATGATAAGTGCACTTTTAAAAAGGACCAAACACTAATCGATCTTTAGGTCATACCAGTCAATGATTAAAATTAGGACATAAACCTCAGCCATCGTGAAAGGGTATCCTAAATATAAACAGAACTTTTGTGTAGACTATTTTTATCTCCATTTACCCAGTGCTGTATACATTAACTATATACATATATTATATTTGTTTTTTTTTTCTTGTGTTTTTCTGTAACCAATTTAGCTTGGTCTAATATACATAAATTCATAGAAACGAATTTCACTGTTGTTTCCTTCTTTTCACTATATGTTCTGTGTTGCTTGGTAGTTAACTGTTTTTTGTTAATTATTATCTTAATTACCAGCTGGGGGTCTCATGAGCCATATCAGTACCTCAGGGGAAGTGTGGCTGAAGACCTAACATACTCTCAGGATCCTTGATGGGATTTGCTTCTTTGCTTAACTGAGAAGAGTTTAAATTTCAGTCTCCTGATACATTTCTTCTTACAAGTGTCGGACTATTACTTACAGCGAGCCAAAAGACACTGTGGAAGAGATTGGTACTCTCTTTTATTTCTTCTGTCTATCCTTTCTTCTACCCTGTCGCCACAGACACATCAGACAAGATGTGGTTACTCATGAGAATCAAGTCAAAAATAACATAATTCATTTAATTATAAGCACTCTATTCCAGTAACTCTCTGGTTACAGTTTGTCCATGATTTGCCTCCTTACAATCAGATCTCTTTGTGGAAAGAGTTATGTTATAACTCAATTTGTACAGTAAAATAATGTCTTTCATTCTTTCAATCTTTCCAATAAGGTGGTCCATTTCAGCAAGCTTAACATCTTCAAAATACTTTCCTAACACTAACATCACAATCTACACGTCCATCTGCTTTCATTTCACATATAAATTGAGCTAACACATGTTTGAGTTCCCTCCAAGAATTACACAGCGATTTCACACACACTTAAACACTTCTATAAGGCCCACATTAATAATATAGTTATGTATACATAAGTAATTACACTCTTTCTAACTCTCAAATACATGCAGACCGGCTTTTAATGGCTCTACAGACTGTGTCACCCTGCAGATGGTATTGAAGTCTGGTAGTATACGATTTCGCTCGTGTTTGAAGTTTTTAATTGTTTGGCAAGTCTTTTACTATTGGTACCTTCCGCCTTTTATAGGTCAAGTTTCCCGTGCGAAAAAGCATCAAGGCCAAAGCATTTTGTAGACTAGAAAAAGTGAAAATCTTAGGCGTTCTGTGCTAGTATGAAAGTCCTGAAATCGTTCTAGTTTCTTTATCTCTGAACGGACTCCCTTCACCCAAAGCTTATATTATTCTTAGGGCTAAGCTATATCTATTGCAGTAGCTCTATTATGTCTATATTAATCCGACTTTTCACTGGGGCAGCCTAAACATGGCAAAGCACAAAATGGTTCATGCCTCGATGCATTAAATACACATTTTCTTCGCTTCCACACCACTTCCAGTGGAATTATAGAAATCTGCCAATAGCAAATGATCCATATTATCGAATTATGTTCCTCATCATTGATATATTCCTTTCATCTCTGCACATTTCCTTTCAAAAAATTGTCAACATCTACATTTTCTCGTCTTCCTACTAAAAGGCCTTACACATTATTAGCATTGCGTGACCGGAGCTGCCGTTTTGATTGGTTGTTTGACTACTCAAAATTTGTGTACGATGTAATGTTTTTAATGATAGCCGCGATAGGATTCAGACTCATCACAGTCAACTTGACCAGATAACCTTCCTTCCATTCTGCTGGTATTTCCTCTCTCCCCCAGACTTTGCCAAGTAATTTGTATAATATCTCTGTAGAGGTACCAATTTTTATTGAGATTATTGCCTCAATGCCTTCTTTGTCCTAACACAATTGTCCGCCTTTTTAGAGGTAAGCGCCAGTCGTTTTGTCTTTCTTGCTTCTACCAGTCAACAAAAGTGTTTTCCAATGTTCAGCCTAGAGCTTGCGTTACAAGTATAGCAGGTCCTTCATTAAATTCTGCTAATCACTTAGAAGGCAGAATTCCAGAGACTGTCTTGAATGAAAGATATACTTTCTCGGGTCCTTCATTACATTCTGATAATTACTTAGAAGGCAGGATTCCATAAGCTTTCTTGAATGAAAGATTTGCTTTCGCACTTTACTCCAAATTATTGAATGAAGACTCTCATTTGAGTTTTGGGCAACCTTTTTTTCACAGGTACTCAACAGTTTCAGATTTGTAAACCTGTCATATTCTGGTATCAAGTGTTGTGTTCAACAGTTTAAAGGCTAGGGGGGTGTGGGTACATTTTTTATGCCCAGTAGCATATTCAGAATCCCGACAAAATGTCATAGTCCATTTTTGAAAAAAAAGTGTTGGTCAGCAGGACAATACTAATGCTGGGGATAAGTGTCGGTCAGCTGCAACCACATCTTCAAAGCGTCAATTTTTGATTGCAGCAATAGTCATTCCATTCCGTACCACAACATACACTTTTTTCCACCATGAACTTTGCACTAATATTTCTTTGATAATTTTAACCTCAAGGCCATATGGTTTAATTTCAATGACCTGCTTGAATGCTTTACTGTTACCATCACTTAGCAAGGTGGAGTAGTACATTTCTATCGTGTCAGAGACCAGCTTCACAAAACACTACCAGCCTCAGCCTCCATCACATCTGAACTTCCTAGAAAGAGGCAAATATTTACGTACAATAGAAGCAAAACAATACATGTAAGTAATGAAATATGTTTCTAAATTTAATAATTATAGAGACCAAAAATAATTACATGTAATACTCATATAAATGTTTAGGCAAGGGGAAACATAAAGTAACATGAAGTAAATACTTTCACAATTTATATCACAGTCTTGCTTCACTTTCCACTTGATGAAGTTTCCAGTCTTTCATCTCGTACCAAGAACCAGCTGGTGCACATGTCTGGCAGGCATTTTGTTTAAATAATACATGGGCTTCTGTGACAAGACATGTCAATAAAATACATCAGAAATAAACATTAAACTGAGGAAACAAATGTGCACTGTGCTAATGTCACCGGGCGACCTACTACTATGACTATAGCATAATTCGTGCTAATTGTTAGGAAGAATAGTCACAAGGTTTTATGGAAATAGATTTAAGATAGTCGAATATCAGATTGAATCTAGAATTAAGAAAATCGGAATAGCCGAAATACTTCCATCGGGAGACCTATAAAATAAATAGGGTAATATTAAGCCGCCCAACCAAAAGGCTGGAAAAGCCGCACTATTTTTAAGGGGAGGGCAAACTTCGGGGTGATAAGGCAGTTGTTCTAAAAATGCCGGTGTGTACAGACGTACAACCGTAGATCTTGAAGTTTTCAAGACATCGACTCGATAAAGATAATGTTACTTAAATGTGTGGGAAATTCTTTGAGGCTGTAAGTAGAACTTCAAGTGACTTATTTAATAGTGCAGAGATGTACAGAAGTTATAAAAGGCCATAAGATTCAGAGCTCAAAACAAGGTGTTATTAAATTGGCCCGCTCACAACACGCAGTCACGATAAATGAAGGCTCACCGCACTAGTGACAAGGTCGCAGTACTTTCACCTGCCGGGCGATTCATAGTATCAGATTTACAACCCCAGGAGTCAACTGAATAACTTAATCATTCGTTCAGGATGATTGGAGATTTGTGAATGTTAATATGAAAGATGACATTGTGAATATTGTTATGGAAAAGGCATTTTTTTAAGTTTGCACGCACAAGTAGATATAGCAAGGAGAAGGTAACCAAATGTATACATTTGACTTTGTTTACTATGCATTGGTAGAATTACCTAAATAAAATGATCGTTTTGAATCTGGAGAGTTTGCCCTATTATCTCTCGTTGCTGAAGTCTTACAGTAAAGATATATGAAGAAACACATGCAAATAATTGTCACGCCACATATAACAACACAGAGGAAGTTTGGAACGGACTAGGTTACAGATATCAACAAGAATAAAGACCTCTGGCAGTATACCAGTATTCCTGACTTGGATGATATAACAAACATCTACACTATACTAATCACTTCCCCACGGCCACACAATAACCTATATATGATGCCGTGACCAGTCCTCTGAGTGGCATATATGGCACAAACCTATATATGTTGCCGTGACCAGTCCTCTGAGTGGCATATATGGCACAAAAATATATATGGTGCCGAGACCAGTCCTCTGAGTGGCATAGCATGTAAACCTATATGTTGCCATAACCAGTTCTTTGAGTGACATAGCATCTAAACTATATGGTATTACGACCAATCCTCTAAGTGTCATAGTGTACAGGAAAGTTAAAATTGGACTAAGCTGATAGGCTATACATAGGACTTTTGCAAATGGATGCAATATAACAACAGCATCAACAACAGCCCACACTGCGTCCACTACCAACAGAACAAGAATCCTACAGAGAAGCATAAATAGTTGAGTTGCAGAGACATTCAAACATGGAGAGTTGTTCAAGAACAATACAGAACAGAAAGAAGAGAATAGCATTGAGAGACTTCGCTTCAGAGTTAAAGCGTTGCAGAAAGTACACAGCCGATTTCCCTTGGATAAGAATAGTAGATGGATTTGTTGCAAAAGTTTATAAGATTGAAATACAGGAGATTGTTGAAATTAAGCTACAACCATTGAAAGTTAAAGAAGGGAGACCAAAATTAAATTTGAAAAAACGAACTGAACCCACAGCTACTAGAATACAACCTCAAACAAAGAATGTCGCAGTGCAAACAGATGACAGATGTAAGAAGAGTTTAATCCCAGTTAGGGTAAAGTCAAGACAAGATATAGATGACTTACCTGATTTATGCAGTGTTGAAATGGTCGATAAGTTAGAAAAGCTGACATCTGAAGAAAGAGTTGTGAAGAGTGACAGTGACATCATGAAGCCAGGTACATTCTTGTCGATGCCATGGAGTCAAAAACAGGCATGTAAGAAATATAAACAGTGTACCACCCCAACCAACTATATTTTGTGGAACGAGGAGAAAAATTTAACCACAAAAGCGCACGTTACACAGTTAAAGAGAGATAATCATCGCCCCATAGTAAGGACAAATCTCGCCACAGATAGACCGACGAGAACAGCAACTCTCCACTATCAACCGTCCAGCTCATTATCTAACACTGCCTATGGTGAATTTGAAATTAACGATGAACAACCAGTTATAACCCACACTCAGTCGAATGATGCCATGAACCGACTGCGTCAGTTTCAGAGATAATTCAGACAGCGAAAACGACATCCCACTTGCAGAATTAAGAGAAAGACTTCAATACAGAGATGGAAGATTACAGAACGAAGAATCTAACAAACCCACTTTAGATTCGCATGAGGATGAAACCCCACAGCAGGTGATAACAAATCAAACATATTATAGATCAGAAGTGCCAACTACAAGCTCATATCAGTCAAACGATGAGTGGAGCAGTGACGACGACATTCCTCTTCAACGAATGCGAGATCAGAGAATAGATCAAGCCCCTATTACTTCAGATGAGGAACAACATACCACGCAGTCTCAAAATACAGATGCTGAATTATCCACGCACACCCTTACTGAGATCATAGATAACGCTTCTCGACCACCGATAAGAGCAGAATCCGACATCGATACACTTAGCCCACTTGATAACCAGGACACCACGACAAATGAACTTTTCACTAACACTAGGGCAACCACCAAACGGCCATACGTGACTTCTTCTGACGATTCCATACCCAGTGCGAAATATATACGACCATTATAAGAGCATATCAGAAATAAAATACTTCGCAAACGTCGCCCTACACAGATAAGCAAATCAAGTCTTCAACACTTACCTCCCACACCATCGTTACCAACTTCATGTCGAGCGACGATAAACACAACGCTTTCAACGCCCACGCCAACGTATGACAGTCGCCTATCCAAACGTGAGATAACACTTTTGGAACTCGCCAAACTCCTTTCAGCGCAGATTTAGTATTAGTTTTACCACCCCACTACATCAGTACTCACCAGCCTTATTTTAGGCCGAATTGATATTTTACATCTTTATTTTCTTTTTCACGAGAGATGTCAGCCCCCTTTTCACCACCATACTACTGCCCATGGTAGTATTCGCAGCGAGAGATGTCAGCCCCTTTTCACCACCATACTACTGCCCATGATAGTACAGTATAGGCAATGACAGATGTCAGTGCCACACCAGTAAAACTTATGATCGGTAACAGCAAGTTATGTAATGATCAGTGACTTTTTAGTTCTTCAGGACATAGACAAACATTGTATCACAAGACATATGTGTGATATTAGGTACTTTCATTATATTATTTACATTGTTTTATTTACTGATACCAATTTGAAGTGCACATGCTTAGGATAATGCTTACAGATCTTATGATAAGATTTCAGAAAATTAGACAAGCCAATCGCACTAGGCGATCCATACTTCCTTTTATAGGAAATGCACTGGAGTACATTTTTTAGTACTGCTACTGACTCTAATTATGGCAACTTACAACAGAAGCAAGGAAACCAACTTAACAACATGCCATACCAGACTTAGCTACAAAGCAGAAGAAGAGAGAACATGTCATTGGCAAAAGCCTAACTAGTGTGAATAGCACACAAAAACGCTATTGCATCGAATTGGAAGAGAATAAATGACCTCAGATCAGTGATGATACACTTAACGAATTTTATCGATGTATTGTTTGAAAATGATGATAAGAACATAAAATGTTATGCACAAAAACTTAGCCACGATGATAAGATAAACGAGATTGCCTGGTTAGGCAACATTTATTAGCATTATTATTATCACTATACTGAGTGGTCTGCTTATATTAAGTACGAAGTTATATACGAATATTTGGTTAAGAACAGAGTCCTGTTAACACTACTGCTGATGGTGAAAACCAAATGAATCCTCGTGATATCACCCAGAGAAAGTGTTACTGAGAACGTCCCCATGACTACATTTACTCCCCATCCCATCACCTACCCGCTTGTACCCCCGCTAACGCTACTGTGACATGCCTGTAGTAGAAGATACGCATCGCAGTAACACTGCTTTGCACTGTAGTTATACCCATGTAGAGCCCATAATGTTGGGACAGACAGGAATATTTCGCAAAGTGCGATACATAAAGAAAAAAAAATGTTGATGAAGTCAAACCCACATGAATAACATTGTTACGTTAAAGTTAACATACAATTATACTGACAGGCACATACATTATTGGATACCCCTTCCAATGATTAGTCACTACAGTTTTAACTGTTATTGTTTATCCATCCATCATGCAATTGTTTTGTAAAAGTTGAGAAGAAAACCTTGTACATATTTTTTTTTGCTTCACAATTGAACATTTTCTAGAGAAGAAAACGGTGTTCAGACATACATTTTTTTTAACAAAAAGAAATGACAGTGCAGGTGAATCCAAGACTTATCAGTCGCGCACAATTCACTGACGACATTCTTCTCCACATACATTCTCACTTACTTCTCACGGTAGAATAGGGTCACATTGCTGACTGATAGCTACATTTTTTTTGTGAAAGTTAAATTTGAATATTACGAAAGATGAGATTACTCAGTACGTCTTTATGCCGGACAATGAGCTGTCACTGGCAATAGATGTTTTCAAGACATCAAATGTCTTCTGTAAAATCACTGACCTCAGTGACAGAAGAGATGTCGCACTGTATTTATGTTTAATAATTTGACAAAATGTTTGAAGTTCATTGAACCCTATTAAGTTTGAGTTTGGTTTATTGTATTGCCACTGAGATGCCACGGATAGGAAAAAGTTTAAACGAGTCATATTGTGATGACTTGTGAGATTTTAATTGTTTGTGGACCTTGTCATGAAATAGTTAGTAACATTGTGGTTAACTCACCACAGTTATTTATTTTTTTGGTGTTTGTTATGAAACATTGTATAGGAGTCTCTAATGGCCGGTGATAACACATAAATCTTTTGGATGATAGCATGTACTTAAAAGAGTTTACTTAGGGTCCCTCGATTTACGAATAATTTTTATCTCTACACATGAGAGCCCCCGATTTACGATTTTTTTTTTCTTTTTTCATTTTCTCAACAGGGAATTTTAGGGATTTGGATTTATATTTTTGATAGAACGCAAATGTCTCCTTACAGGATATATTTGTATAACCCCGGGATCTGTGTCACCGGGCGACCTACTACTATGACTATAGCATAATTCGTGCTAATTGTTAGGAAGAATAGTCACAAGGTTTTATGGAAATAGATTTAAGATAGTCGAGTATCAGATTGAATCTAGAATTAAGGAAATCGGAATAGCCGAAATACTTCCATCGGAAGACCTATAAAATAAATAGGGTAATATTAAGCCGCCCAACCAAAAGGCTGGAAAAGCCGCACTATTTTTAAGGGGAGGGCAAACTTCGGGGTGATAAGGCAGTTGTTCTAAAAATGCCGGTGTGTACAGACGTACAACCGTAGATCTTGAAGTTTTCAAGACATCGACTCGATAAAGATAATTTACTTAAATGTGTGGGAAATTCTTTGAGGCTGTAAGTAGAACTTCAAGTGACTTATTTAATAGTGCAGAGATGTACAGAAGTTATAAAAGGCCATAAGATTCAGAGCTCAAAACAAGGTGTTATTAAATTGGCCCGCTCACAACACGCAGTCACGATAAATGAAGGCTCACCGCACTAGTGACAAGGTCGCAGTACTTTCACCTGCCGGGCGATTCATAGTATCAGATTTACAACCCCAGGAGTCAACTGAATAACTTAATCATTCGTTCAGGATGATTGGAGATTTGTGAATGTTAATATGAAAGATGACATTGTGAATATTGTTATGGAAAAGGCATTTTTTTAAGTTTGCACGCACAAGTAGATATAGCAAGGAGAAGGTAACCAAATGTATACATTTGACTTTGTTTACTATGCATTGGTAGAATTACCTAAATAAAATGATCGTTTTGAATCTGGAGAGTTTGCCCTATTATCTCTCGTTGCTGAAGTCTTACAGTAAAGATATATGAAGAAACACATGCAAATAATTGTCACGCCACATATAACAACACAGAGGAAGTTTGGAACGGACTAGGTTACAGATATCAACAAGAATAAAGACCTCTGGCAGTATACCAGTATTCCTGACTTGGATGATATAACAAACATCTACACTATACTAATCACTTCCCCACGGCCACACTTACAGAAATCATGATAATGTATTGAATTATGAGCAGTCATCGGTTATTCTTGTAACTCAGAAAAATGAGATGATTTTGAAATGTCTGTCTACTAATAGATAGTTCTTGTAACCCCCTGCTCCCTGGTGGTTGAAATGAAGCACAGTGGGCCTCCTTCTTTGATATCGTTCCAGTAAGCAGCCAGCGTCGTAAGCATTAGGGTTCAGGGTTAGGCTTAGGATACTTAAACCTGGTTGAAATGAATCTCAGTGGGTCGTCTTCTTTGATGTCATCCCAGTAAGTCGCCAACGTCGTTAGGGTTAGGTTTAGGATACCTAAACCTAAGCATTACTCCTACTTAATGTGTCTTTGAATTATATTTTAAGGCCCTATCGAACTTACGGCCATGTGTTCTTCATTTCAACCTCTAAACCTAACACTTACCCTTGTTTACTGCGTCACTGAATTTTTTTTTTAATGCCCTATCGTACAGACTGTCCGCTGTACTTCATTTAAACCCTCTTTTTCTTAGTATTAATGACTAATATGTTGACCCTTGCTACATCACAATTAGTCAGTTTTACATGTGCTGTAGAATAAGTCTTGCTTCCATCGCTAACTCTGGCCAGACACCAGTTGGAGGTAACCAGAGCATCTCATTTTTGAGGCATTTTCCCACCCAGAAAAAAAAAATAAAAAAATGGAGAGATCTACCAAAATGTAAATACCAGGACTGGGACGAACATTAACTATCGCAGATGACATACTCTAGTACAGAACTGGCTCAGACAGACAGGAAATAGTTCAAAGCATACACGAGACACTAGAGGCGGTTTCTAAATGTGTGTATGGAAAGCGGTTCTGGGGTCAATCCCAACAAGGCCTGTGTGATGTGGTGCTCTTTCAACAACTTCATAGTGTAAGCAGACCTTGCAGACATCACTTTCAGTGGGCAGAATATTGAACGACAAAACATGATAAGTATCTGGGAGTAACGTTTGATCGTGGGCTATCATTCAAGTATTATGTCGAACTGATCATAGGGAAGAGCAAGCGAGGACTGGCAGCTTTAAAAACTATGGCTGGAACGCATTCAAAATGAAGGGATGCTAGTAGTTTAAGGATGTACGCGTGATACCCCCTTTGTGACAATGAGATACATTCTCGGATTGCTGTCTATTAGATATGCGACGGACCAGGCAAAAGCCTATATGCGGGTAACCACCGACAAAAAACACCCCCTACATGAGAATGTGGCTGACATCAAAGGAGCAAGAATCAAGAGGGGTGTGGTAAAGTGGGATGATATAAATATTTATAGGGGACTTAGTGTACTGACTGAGATCAGCTGTGAAGGTATCTGTATCTAATAAGTGTGGTGTGTTACAGATGACCTTACTTTGCTACCACATTTAGACCTCAGTCAGACTTAGGCTGGAATATTGTGATGACTACGTTGAATGTCTAGGGTTATGATAGTGATGAAGTGTATGTTCACAACAACCAACAGACAGATAAACAATTTAATTTAATCCACAATACTTTACAACACTGTGACACTCACATACATAGAACACTCTATAAGACTATCTTAATAAGTCAAGTGTTAACTTTTAAAATATGTATTAATTCCTTTCAATAATAGATATCCTGATTCAACTACAGAGTGAATCAGGAATCACAATCAAATGTAATCACAAGTTGTATGTACACAATTTATACATAGGATCTTTGTACTGACATATATTATTATTACAATATGTGTGTAAGTAGTGATGTAGTACTATGAGGTAATACTGGCTTTTCAAGCTAGGTTGTTGTTTGTCATCATGACTTCATGTGTTTGTTACTGGTGGAAATAATATTTGAAAGGTTCACAGTTTCTTTTTATTTGAAAACAAATAACTGTCCCTCTTGATTTAATGTAAAGTCAATTTTAGAGGGGGGTATACACAAGATTGAGCTGCTCTGGCCAACGAAATCTTATCTTCTGTGTGGGCGGCAGGAAAACTGTCTCCTCTGCTCGCTTGCTTCACAGTTTTCTTGAGAAACAACACTGGTTGATATCTTGAACAAGGAGTATGCTACCAGCCTCTGGATTCAGCAAAACTCAGACCAGGTGCTGCTCTATTACTTCAGTACCACGGTCCCTGAAATAAGAAGGTTGTACCTCCTACTTCAGAACTAATTTATAATCTATTTCCACACTGAAGCACAATACATAACAAACACAGGGTTCAGCGCAGTTGGCCAACTGCTAGCTTCTCATGTGACAATATACACCAGTATTCCTCTCCCTAATGGTTACAACGCCTCTGCAATTCCAGCATTAATTCCTTCTATACAATAAGATAGGTGTCATAGTACTATTTGGCAATCCCATGCAGTTATACTCCTCTCCGACAAGTTTTTTCCATGGTGGAGCAATATCTAGGCTTTGCCTCATGTTTGCTACTGAACCACACACATCCAGACATAGTTTAACAATTCACATTCAATTTTCATCTAAAAGAGATCAAATATGTCTAGCTTACCACAATTCAAGGAAATATTAAACAAGTACGTTGACTGGCGATGAGTTATGGCACAATTCCGATCTGCCTCTGTCCCAGGCTTTTATTAGAAAAATATGAGCTGGTTCTCAACGCACTTGCTTCTACAAAGTTTATTTTCAAAAAGTGGCACTGAACAGACGCTTCTAATTGACTATATCAAATGGTCTAGCCAATGAGACCATGTTTACAAAAGCCTTTGAAAAAATGTACCCTTCCTACCGTTTCCATTAACAACCAAAAATAGTATTTGCAGTCGACTAATCATGTTTCGCCTTACATATTATTCTAGCCAATCAAATCGGATCTAACGTGGTGGCCTCATTTCCTCTAAAGCAGTGTCCAAACACGCCATTATGAGCAAATATGATCCTGTGTTGTCAGACAACACCACTATAGTATTTTGGCTATAATTTGTAAATTACTAGACTATTTGCTTAACACCTAACATATTCTTTGTCAGCAAGTCCTAAGGCACCCAAATATATAAGTTTAATGGAGCCAAGTGGCTTCGTTACAAAATATGTATTATTCTCGGATAGTCGTGTATTTCTTTTTTTATTTATTGTCTTAGAACCGCCACCTGTTCTGCCTTTTCGACTGTTCTGTCAGTATAAAGTCAGGATTTCAGACATAAAACAGTATTGTGTCATGTTTCCTAATAAGCATTAACCATGTTTTTTAAAACCTTACCTCGTATTGGTAGTGTTTTTTGTCACTGTTTATTTGAAAAAAAGCAAGCCTGCATGCCTTTCGCGTGGGGTGGCATTAATTTTATATCGCGAGACGACGTGGTAGTATTGCATGCGTTCCTCCGTACATCTCTCTCTCTCTCTTCTAAGCCCGTCTGTCTTTTAGTTTACGTAGTGCATAAAATGACATTAATGTAATATTGGTCTAGGTCATTACGCAGTGTGTCTATCAAGGTCGTACAAGAAATATAATACCAGTTTTATTTTTTAGAAACGCGTGTAGTTTATGCAGACGGAGCATAAAAAGGGGTTTTCTTGTTTCGCTAGTATGACGTTCTATAACACAGGCGTACGCTATTGTGATCGCACTGTTCTTTTACCATTCTTCTTTCCTTTTATTGAATTACTTCGTTATGCTTTACATTTAATTTCTAATTTAGATATGTGGATTTAGAATTTCTCACGACAAGGGGGATGTAAAGGATGGCATAGGCAGAGGCTACGATTGGTCAGGTGACCAGGGTTGAAAATGTATCCAAAGGGGAAGAGTGTCGTAAGTCAGGGGAGACCTGGATAAACTACCACCAGGTCATCATTGGCCCTGGCAGAGAGTAAAGATCTTGGAGCAATGGAAAAGCATAGCTGGAGATTAATCAGCTGATAAGTGATCATGCTGGGGATGATGACGCCATTGTGTACACTGATGGGTCTGTAGTTCGTGGTGAGAAATCAGGATGGGGCTTCTCTGCGAAAATAAAGGGCAAAGTCGTCGCTGAACAGAGTGGAGCCTACATGACAACAACCTCCAGCATGAGAATGGAGGTAAAGGCAGTTACTGCAGCACTGACCTGGCTGTCTGAAACTCCATCAACTGGGGCAGTTATATTGTTAGACTCTCAAGCCATGCTTCGGAAATTTCAGAATGGATAGTTGCGGTATGAATGGAAAATAGAAGCCTCAATTCTTGAAGAACTGGTGTGGATCTACTGTCCTAATCATGCAGGGGCACGTGGCAATGAGAGATCTGGCAGACTGGCCTCGAGAGCACCCATGGTGGGGACACAGGACATGGATAAGGGAGAGATAAGAAGGGCTATTAATGATCGTCTGCTGGATAATGACACTGCAATCAACAAGGCTGAGGCTGTTGGAGTTTGGCATCTAACGTGGGACTAGTAAAAATGGACGTGAGAGAGGATGCAACCAGTGTGCTACAGGAACAATTAACATTCATACTCTTCGACATTTGCTGAGGGAGACTGAGCACTTATGGATTTGCCCGGAGTGCAGTGAAGTCGATTCTGATTAACAATATCAATAACAGATATGTAATGTTTGTCACGGATTGCCTTCCCTTAGCTCTGCAATAGGTGTCCACCAGTGGCCAACACTCAAGGGTATCTAATATGGGTCTTCAAAGGTGTCTACCATCGCACAAGATTACTTTTGGCAGAGTTGTAGATACAAGGGTAATGACGCTTCTATTTCAAGGTTGATTCACAAGATGTTTTCATAAATTAAGAACAATGCTGCATAGGGCAGAGCACTATTAACGTATATCTGATCCGTCGCCTTTTGTGAAGCATTAAGCAATGGTTTTAGCCCGTTCGAGCCAGCTTCATGAATTGGGTACCAGAGCAATTCTGGGAAGGTTAAGTCGGCCGGCGTGATGCAGTCCAGGTTACCCTAGTGTGCGGATGGGCAAGAAAATATGGGCATAACACTATATTTCCAAAATGACTCAATGGGCGTGTAACGGGATACTTTTAGCCCGTTCAAATCCCAGCTGGTGTAAATCCAGCGAAATTCGTTTTATAAGTATTTGCTCTATAGATGTAGATACATGTCCATATATATATATATATATATATATATATATATATATATATATATATATATATATATATATATATATATATATATATATATATATATATATATATATATATATATATTAAAGAGTCTTGTTCATACGTTTTCTTTCATACCGATAATAACTGAATCAACTACGATTGTTTTGTTTTAAAATAACATGTAACATATTACAAAATCAATTAGTCTTGACAGATTAAGATAGCGATGGAATGATGGTGAATTTTAGATGTAAATAAAATTGTCTTCATTGAGACTTGGGTTGAGGGTTTTATAAAAACAATTGTCCTCTTGCTGTTTCCTTAATAAACTTAGCTGGTCCAAGTGAGTCCTGCAGCCGTGATTCCGTCAATTCTTCTGTGATGCGGGCTCTTCTCAACACAACTCGTCCAATGTAGGCGGTTAGTTTTTATTCCCTGCATTTAACTCACAGCTAGTGGAGTAGGAACCTTAGACTTGCAGCATCGTACCATGTACAGTCTAATAACTTCGTTCCACCAACTTTAGACAAAACTAAAAGAACAAATGCCAAAGCAAAGTACATTTGTGGGTTGCAAATTAACAGACGCATTGTCTCGCTGTCCAGCTACCAATGTTAGCATCTCTGAATAATTATTCTCCCTGAGTATACACAGTATAACTCTTTGATTATATCCTCAATTTGATTAGAAATTACCGTTTTTCTTCTAGTTATTGAACTGGGATAATATGTGCTTGGACAGCGTGACTGCAATGATTTGCCTGAATTCCAATTAACAAGGTACATAAATGTCACAAAATGATATTATATACTTTAGGCACATGTGACGTAATCATCATTCATCACTGCTCCATTCGAAGTCTGGGGTTGCTGCTGCTTTCGAGCTTTTGAGTGAATTAGCAAAAACCAAACATCAGCGCTTGCTGTAATGGTTTATGAATATACTATTTTCATATGTTGCTGTTGCCAGCCTCATATATAACAACTTAACAAAGAAAACATGTCAAATTCACATGGTAAAATAAATGTTTACATTTACCCAAAAGTAACTTTTGGGAACACAATCTCCTGGGTTCAGTTAGAATAGACACAGCACGTTGATGCTTTCGAATCACTTGGTCTGGGAAATTTTAATTTTTCTCTTATGACAGGTGATTTGATTCTTTAGGTCTCCAGTCTTTGTATTTAAAAATGCGGGTTTACTTTTAAGTTTTACAGTTACCCAAATACTCTGTCCTGGTCCTTTAAGTTTCCAGTTTTGTATTTACAACTGCGGGTTTCAAAGTTGCCCAAATACTTCGATTTGGCACTTATATTTTTAAAACTCTTTCTGTACGTAATTATTTTCAGCTCTGGACGGAATTATTTTTAAGCCCCAAAAATGTACACATACATAATTTACGTTTACTGGCAATGTGTGTCTAATCATGAGTTAAGTATAACATATTATATATCAAATTAAAGTACATTGGATGAACAATATAAATCCATATGCCTTTTTAGCTAATTTTATGTTATGTTTATGTTATAACAGATAACATGTACACGGAAAAAAGATAACTTGAAATTTTGAACAAAAATTTTCGACTTACGTAAGGCTTGTAACATAAATTGTTATCACAATACAGTTTCACTGCTCTCTTTGTGCAGGTAATCCATTTAGAAACACAGAAAAAGTAAGAATGTTTGTTGATCACACAGTTTGTTCACTGTTCACATATTAGTAACATATCCTGTGTGTTTTTCGGCCATTATGGCGATACGACAAAACACGATTAAAGATGAAGATAAATGTGAAAAAATCCCTTCAAACGCAAATAAAAGACGTTAAAGCTTGTTGAAATTGGCCCAGTTTTGTGTTTACTTCCGTTCGAGATAACTTCCTGGCAGTATAAAATATAAGAATAGAAAGAAACAGTGAAATAAATCAGCGTCTTTTAAAAGATCTTGCGGTCCCAGCGGTCAGCCATTGCGTCTTTTAAAAGATCTTGCGTACGGAATCAGTTAATGTTTGAAATCTTTGTCCGATCGTTCTGTTTGGCTCTGGTGAATTGCTAGCTTGACGTGGCGATGCAGTCTGTTTTGTGACTCCGATTTCGCTGGATTATATTTCTTTTTCGCAGTTCAAATCCCAGATTGTACTTCCGACGAATTTGCTAATAAATGTCAAAGTCTATTCCAGCTCTCACATTAAGCCAATGGTAAACTCTTTAGAACTAAAAGGGTCGGGGTGTTAAATCATAATATCCCCCGTGTGTTTTGAAATATCAAATTTCAAAATTACAACGCGTGACCACTTTCTAATAAGGCAGTAATACTTCCGATTGCATCTTTATGCAAACTCACAAACAAATCTGTGAACATTTCCTGTCTAGATGCTTTCTCCAAAGACACAAGATCGGTAATATTGATATAAAGTTGGTCCAGCAAAAACGATTACGTCTTATCACCTGTGTTTGCGTAAATACCTCAGACGGATTTCTCAGACAAACAATATGACTTTCTTTTCATCGATCTTGCGCTACCATCTTGTGTCAATAAAGATCGACTTTATCAAAGGTGACTAGACGACGTAGGTGATAAATTATTTGCTGACCTGCCTAATTATCTTACGACGATTCACGCGGTGAAGCGTACACACGTCTGGGAGCGGCTAGAGCTGAATGTAGGTGCATAAAATATGTCACAGCATAGGACGATCGGTGAGGAAAATGAAGAAAAGAAGTGAAACTGCCGGAGAGGATGAAAGTTATAAAAGTGCACAACTGATTCCTCACAATCTTTACGGAACTACAGATGAGCTGAGTTAACTGGGACAGATTTGTAATGTTGACATAACTACAGTTGAGCTGATTTTAGTAATACTCACAGAACTACTGATGGTCTGACTGGAGGAGAATTGCAACGCTGTCAGATATGTTTTGTGAAATTATTAATATGTAGAAAAATAAAGCAGACTGTCCACCAACAACGAACCAAAACCGTAGAACAAGAGAGACAGTTTAGATGAGAAAGTGCTTAAGACGTTGTACACAGGGCGAGTGAGGCCAGTCCTTGAATATGGCATGGCAGCATGGGCAACAGCAGCTAAGACAAACTTCGACAAAATTAGCAGACTTCAAAATCAAGCAATCAGAGTTATAACGGGAGGCATGAAGTCAACACCTATAAAAGAACTCGAAAAGATTACATGCATCCAGCCAATGACAGATAGAAGAGACTGCAGGGCTCAGCATCAGGCCGAAAATTTCAAAAGACTACCAGACCACCCAATGTGCCATAGAAAAAATGCTCTTAAAAGGCAAAGACTCAAACGAAGCAATTTTGTAGAATCAACCAAACCACAAATGAGAGCAGTATCAATAGATGAAATATCCACTGTTAAACACATCTACACTGCACACAAGCTTCCAGTTTGGAAACAAAATCGTTTCCCTAAAATGATAGAAAACATTCCTGGAATTGAAAGTAAAAAAAGCCAAACTGCAACAGATAGAAAATCCATAGCGACAAATACATAGAGAAACATTACCCACGCAACACCTGGACCCATGCTTACACAGATGGATCAGCAACAAATGCAACAGAAAATGGAGGTGGGGGTGTCTTTCTGACCTTAAGCACTGGTGCAGAAAAAAGGCTGTCAGTGGCGACAGGGCGATTCTCCAGCAACTTCAGAGCAGAGGCAGAGGCCTTGAAAACAACAGCAGAGGTTATATTGACACAAGAAAGCGCAGAGAACCAAGTTGCTTTCTTTACTGATGCACAGTCAGTAATTGCAACGTTGAAAAGCCAAAATAATACAGACCTGGATGATCTCATAATAGTGCTCCACAAACTGTGTCAACGATTCAAAAGTGTTGTGATCCAATGGATCCCATTTCATTGTAACATCACCGTCAATGAAGAGGCTGACAGAATGGCAAAAGAAGGTTAACATCTTCCGCAGCCTGATGCAAGCATAACTTTTGAGGAGGCAAAGAGTTTTATCAGAATCAGATACAGAAACAAATGGAATGTAGAACATCCAGGGCACACACAGAATGATGCTTATTACCAGCTCCACAGAAGAGAACAAGTGGCAATCTTCAGACTCCGCACTGGCCACAACAGATTGAGATACCATCTATTCAACAAGCTAAAGATAGGAACTATCGATCAGTGTAACTGTGGCACTGATAAAATGACTGCTGAACATCTGCTTCAAAGTTGCCTCTTATATGCGGTTAGTACGTTTGTTAAGGTGTTAAAAAACATGTGTTTACCATGTTTAGAATAAAAATACTTTAAATAATATGAAGTTTGATGCGCAAATTAAAGAAGTGAACACTTATATCCTCTGCCACTTTCAATGATAGTAAACAAACAAAATACCTTGTTTCAGTGGCTGATGTACACACCGAAATGTTTCATCGGCGCCAAATAGCGCACTTCGATAATACTTTAAACATATTTTCTTCCTTGGTCGGTTCTCTCCTTTCCCGGGGACCAGAGTGGCTAAGAGGCAAGGCGTCCGCATCTAAATCTAAAGATACCTGGGTTGTGTCCCAGTACAGAGAATATTCTTGATGGCATTTTTTCAGAACCACTTTGTACTAATAATGCCTTATTCCCCTCTGAGTAGTAAGATCGGATGCCTAGCCTTATTGGATCAGGGCGAAAAAATAGTAGGTCCTGTGTGCAAGTTTCGCACGTTAAAAATTACTGGGCAGTTGGAAATCGTAAAGAGTAGGCCATACGGCCGCTGTCGTGCCAGAGTTTAAACAATTAAGAAAACCTACCCGATACAAAAATATTTATAGAATGTGTGATTCCTTTATACACACATTGGCATGCCCGCCGATGCTTTGGAGTTCGTGCACTGTGCCGAGATTCTCCTTGTGAGCTATAGAAGGAGATCGGACCACTGATGGAGCTTTCCGTGTGCAATGTAGATGGTCCAACAAACAAACCTCTTCTACCTTGGTGTGTAGAGGTTAGCCAGAGAGAGCGCCATGTTAAGCTGTATATCTTTTGGCCTGGTTTCAATCCAGTCCTCGGTCCATCAGGGATTGTCTAATGTTGTTCTCCTAGCGAATTCTTGGTCGTCCTGGAGATCTTGATCCCTGGCTATTGGTTTCCCATATGTGTCGTGGTAGCCTGTAACGGATTGCCTCCCCTTAGCTCTGCAGTAGTGGTCCAACAGTGACCAAAACTCAAGTATGTAAAATAGGTCGTCAAAGGTGTCTACCTTCGCACAAGATTACTCTTGGCAGTGTTGTAGATAGAAGAGTAATGTCCCTTCTATCCCAAGGGAGTATTCATAAGATATTCCCGAAGTCAAGAACAATGCTGTATTGGCAGGGCAATTGTTAACTTATATTGGTTCGCCGCCTTTTATGAAGAATTAAGCAGAGGTTTTAGCCCGTTCAAGCCCCCAGCTGGTGTAAATCTAGCGAAATTCTTTTCTAAGAATTAGCTCTATATATGTAAATATATATTAAAGAATCTTGCACATACGTTTGCTTTCATACATATAATAACCGAATATATTATGGTTGTTGTGTTTCAAAATAACATGTAACAAATTTAATAATCAATTAGTTTTCACAGGTTGAAATGATGGTGGATTTTTGATGAAAGTGTTATCTTCATAGAGACTGGATAGAGGAATGTTACTGTTCTTTGATGTTGCTTTTTGTTAAGCACTTAGCTTAGCATCGATGACTACTGCATCCGTGGTTTCGACAGTTCTTCAGTAATGATGACACTTCACAGTCTGATAGGTTTGTTCTACGAACAATCTAATAGCTTCGTTCTACGAACCGTCTGATAGCTTCGTTCTACGAACAGTCTAATAGCTTCGGTCTACGAACCGTCTGATAGCTTCGTTCCACTAACCAAAAGCAACTTTTGGGAACACAATTTCCTGGCACAGTTTAGAATGGACACAAGCAAATTAGGTTAGATGCTTTCGAATCACTTTGTCTGGAAATGTTGTATTCCTCTTAGGACTGGTGATCTGATTCCTTAGGTCTCCAGTCTTGATATTTATAAATGCGGGTCTACTTTTTTATGTTTTTAAGTTGCCCAAAGACTTTGATCATGGTACACTAAGTTTCCTGTATTTGTATTTATAAATGCTGGTTTACTTTTTAAGTTTTAAAGTTGCCCAAATACTCTGATCTCTTACATATAATTGTGGAATCCTTTATCCGCTCCGTATCTTTCTGGCTCTGGTGAATTGCTAGCATGACAAGGCGATGCAGTCTGATCTGTAACTCCGATTCTGCTAGAATATATTTCCAATTCTCAGTTCAAAATTCCAGATTGTAATTCCGACGAATTTGTCTATGAGAACCATTGTGTATTCCGGCTCTCACATTACAACAATCCAATCTCTGTTGCACTAAATGGGTAGGGGTGTTTAAATATACCCCCGTGTGTTTTAAAATATTCCATTTAAAAATTCCATCGCGTGACCTCTTTCTAAAAATGCTGCAATACTTCCGCTTGCATCTTTATGCTAAACTCATAACCACTATCGGTGCACTCATTCTTGACTAATACTTTCCGCCCAGATTGTCTCCTCTGCCAGGTCATCTGTAATAATTACACAGGGATGGTGCCGATGAAGCGATTATCTAATTATCATCTGTGTTTTCGCCCATCCAGCAGACGGCTTTCTCTGGCACAACATGGCGTTCTATTGATCTATGGTACTAGACCATATTGTGTTCATAGAGTTCGACTCCTATCAAAGGTGGCTAGGCGACTAAAGTGATAAACGTATTACCGCTGACCTGTGTAATCAACCTGGTATTATTACGGTGCACCTGGCGAAACGTAAACAAGTCTGGTAGCGGCTTTATATCAAAAATATGAATGAACGTGCATAAAATATGCCAAATAGAGCGGATGAAGGAGTAAGAGAGGGGCTCAAAAGTACATGTAAACGTTTTGTCACATAGTCGTTCTTCTCCAAATCTGCAGACGTGACCAAACCGTTGTAACTGGGACTGTTCCACTCGGGTCTGAACAAACTGTATTACAAAACATCACAGAAAACGGGTATACGACCAGCTCTATTGTAAATACGCACATACATAAATTTGACAAGAAGAGAAACATCAGTTACAGAAAAACACATTCGTAATGAAGTTTTTGTTTTTGGATATATGACAACTTTATTTAGTGACTTTCGTAATTTACAGATGGGTTCTCCAAGCACCAAGAGATGTTTAACGGGACAGCTACTACATTCATGTCGTCTATGATACTGTGTTGTTCTAACTTGGATAAGTTGATTCTCTACTTACATGATTTAGAAAGTAGCCTATATTCATTAAGGTGACAATGCTGCATACAGGCATATTATTTGTTTCTCTAGAACTGGGGGAATGTTCTACCTAGCTCTACAAACTCCAAGCCAGAAAGTCACAGTTAATATAATAAATAGACGTCGGAATAGATAGCATAGACTTACGTATCGGACATATGTGATTTTAAGTACCTGTAGAGTAGGTGTTCCTGGGATAGAGCCTGGGATATGACTACCACATGGGGATAGAGAAACATTTCGCAGGGTTACGCAGAGTATTTTGTAAATAACTTTGAGGTGGGCCAAACGTCTGGAAATATAAGCAATTGTCATATATACATTTTTTCTCTCTTCTAACTTTCATAATAAGTTTTTACAGTGCCAATATGGATTCTACATTAGCGGTAGATGAACGCACAGAGATTGTTCTCATGTACGCAAGACAACAATTCTCACAAAGTGAAGTAGCTGCCGAATTCTCTTTGAATCCAAACTTTTGGGCCACACTGTATATAATCCAACTGAATTATTCCAAAAGTAGTAGTATAAGTGAGAAACAAAGTTGTGGAATGAAGAGAGAGCGACGAGTTCTTAATCTAATCCCGAGCAAGAAAACAAACAAACAAACTGGAGTATAAAATGATATGAGAGGTGTCTCTTTCAGAAACTGTACCAAGAATAAAACTGTTAGTTGACTAATTCGTTTAAATGTATTCTGATAAATATTTTGTTTAAATTTGTTTACTAAAAATGTTGTTATGTACCAAATATTGTTTTCTTTATGACACATTAATTAATCTGTTTGTGACGTTAGTGGTATTCATTTGTTCCATTTTATCCATATATCAACGTTATTGTCATCTGACTTCAGTTCTTGAGATGGCTTTTATGTCACATAGTCTATAGATTATAGGGAAACTTAGGCCTATGTAACTTCAGGAGTTAATTGGTAAAGCAAATCTATAAAGTGCGTGTTCGACTGGCTAAGCAGTCAGGGCCCTTTCCTCTGTGGCACAACTACCTGGGTTTTGGGGCTAAATCCTGACGGTGGCACATTCAAGTTTACCCAGCTGTAAATGGACACTCTACTGTGCTCCTGAGCTAGGGAAGGAAAAGGCACAGAGGAAGGGAACGGGTCACCTACCTTCCATGGTGAAGCTTCTAGCTTTTTATTTCCATATGGCAATCTCTGACATGGGACTGGCTTTATCTTTGCAATAGATAAAACAATTAATGTGATAAATGTTATCTTTTGGCTGTGGGGCTAGTTGTGATAAGTTTTTATGCAAGCAACAATCACTCACATAGCATATGTGGGGCTAGTTGTGATAAGATTTTATACAAGCAACAATCACTCACATAGCAGATGTGGGGCTGGTTGTGATAAGTTTTTATGCAAGCAACAATCACTCACATAGCAGATGTGGCGCTAGTTGGGATAAGTTTTTATACAAGCAACAATAACTCACATAGCAGATGTGGGGCTCATTGTGATAAGTTTTTATACAAGCAACAATCACTTACATAGCAGAGGTGGGGCTGGTTGTGATAAGTTTTTATCTCATCTCATCTCATAAACGGAACCTCTTCTACCCCCCCCCCCCCCCCCCCCCCCCCCCCCTCAGTAAAACGAAGTGTAGAGGGGACCCAAAGAGCACAAGGCTCCTGAGCAGGACATGTAATCAAAATGTTTGACAAACAGGTGATTAGTCCATTGTGCCCGCACTTGCCCTCAAGTGCACATTCAATCGCTATGAAACCATGAATCCCTCCAGTCCCTACTCCAGCCAAAATGGACAGAGCCTCCTATACCCGAAGCTGTCGAGGACTGCCCGTTCCTCTTCTGTCCGAAGGCACCTATAGAGGAACACTCAGGACCTGAAGGTCTGAGGACAAAGCCAGAGAAAGTGAGCAAAATCTGAAACGGACACAGCGATCTGTCACTGGGAGGGGAGGGCCAACATGGGTGTACCACACACAGTAGATCTGTCTGGTCTTTAAACACTGGGAGGCGGGGCCAATATGGGTGTACCACACACAGTCGATCTGCCTTGTCTTTAAACACTAGGAGGGCCCGGTGCTACAGGGATCACCACGCGCAGTTTCTAGAGACAGCGACCGCCAGCGCTCATAAGTTTTTATACAAGCAACAATCACTCACATAGCAGATGTGTAGATCATATTAAGAATTTGGTTTGGTTTAGGTTGGATTTTAACGACTATCTTCATTGCACACGGACGACTCCATCAGTGCTCCGATCTCCTCCCTTAGATCACACAAGGATGATCTCAGCACAGTGCACAAACTCCGTAGCACCAGCGAGAATCCAAATGTGTGTATGTAGGAATCAAACACTCTATAAACATATTTGGTGGGTGGTTTCTAATTTTTAACAATTTTTGCCTGGGCAGCAGCCTTATGGCATACTCTTGACGATTTCCTATTGCTGTGAGATTTATGACGTCAACAACTTGCAGTCCAGACCTCATACTTGGTTGCCCTGATCCAGAAGGCTAGGTATCAGTTCTCGCTACCCATGAGACCAGGAGGGACTATGACATGATTAGGACCACTTGTTCTGAAAAAAAACTATCCATAAATTGTATTCCCTCTACTGGGAATCGAACAGGTGCCTCTACAATTCGAGGCGGACGCCTTCTCACTCGCCATTTAGATGCACTCGTTCCAAAATGCCTAGGTGAAATAGGCGTTTGAGTCTAAGTCTCTAGCTTTTATGGATGTCATCACATGTTCTTGATCGTTCGTGATTTATCGCCATTGCTCACGTTACTGAATCATGAGTGGTGGGTAGTGGGTGCTCTGATTTACTCACACGTAAATTCTCGCATGGCTTCTGAGCTATTAGTGACGCAATCTTGACCAGCGTATCGTGTCGCAGGGTTTTACCGCACCGTAATTACTGTTCACCCGCACACAGATACTGGTCTATACAGTGAAATCTGACACTGACGTAGATTGACACTGGCGTTCTCCGTCTTATACTTACCTGGACAAAGAGGTACCGGGATCAATAAGGCACAGATGTGTCACAACTCAAGTCTGAAGCTGTCGCCATCTTCGCTTGCGATGGGCAACTATTATTAAGTCAATGATGATCAATACACTCACACACAAGGTCAAGTATTTACAAACATCTCTATCTACAGTGATGGTTCCCTGAACCACTAAGTCAGTGATGATCAATACTCACACACAAGGTCAAGTATTTACAAACATCTCTAAACGTTTACCTACTACTTTTTTGTTTAAATATAAAACTTGGATGAACTTTGTGCTTTATAAAACAATTAAAAAGAGTTTTCCCATGATCCATATCTTGGAGCTGTCAAATCATATCCGCTCTGGAATCTCTCAGTGGTATTGTTTAAACATTTTGAATTAATACATCATCGTCACACAAAATAAGTGTCGCTAGCGCTGACAAGTGTTGTAACTCAATTTATGCAACAGACTGTTTCACAGAACATCTATGACAAACGTGTCACCCACCTGCACACTTATAAATATACGACATTTTAGCAGTTACAGTTACAACATCACCTTTTGAAGGCTTTTGTTTGGCTGTAAAGTTTTTGTTATTTCTATCTCCTTCATAAGTTTATAGAAGGGTCTTTATATTACCACGAAATTTATAACCCGCATCAACCAAGGTCATTGTTTCAAATATGTTGTGGTGTACTGAAATTGATAAACTTCGGTGAAAGAGGCCAAAGCAGAACAGGAAGCCGTGAAAGCCAAAGCCAGAGAAGAAAGAAGATTAGAAAGGGAAGAGAAGGAGAAGCAACGGGAACACGAAAAAGACGAGAAGGAAAAGGAAAGAGATGAACAGGAGAGAGCCCACGCACTCGGACTTAAAGAACTAGAGATTAAGCGAAGAAGAATCGGATCTAGATCTAGCACCAATGGGTCGGGCAGCTCTCAGACTAGTGATGGGGTAAACATATCTCACGTGGTAGTTCCTATCGCGGCCTCTTTTCAGTTAGAGTATTACTCAGAAAGTTCCGAGGACAAAGACATTTATCTTGCTAGACTTTAGTCTTTAGCTCCCACCTATGGATTAGATAGAGAGAGGTACAACATGAAGCTATCTCAGAGTCTGCGAGGAGCTGCATACGACTTCTTCCTCAACATGGCACCGGAAAACAACAACAATTATGATTTGCTGAAGAAAGCTCTGCTGCAACGTTTTCAGCTGAATGCACACGCTTTTCAAAGCTAATTCCGGGAGGCCAAAAGGCAAACAGATGAATCTTATAAGCAGTTTGCTACACGTCTGACAATGTACTTGGGGAAGTGGGGATCACTAAGAGCCTTCGACGAATCGTACGAGGGATTACCAGAAATAATTATCGTGGAACAGTTTAAGGACTCTCTCACCCCAGACATGAGACAATCTGGCTGAGCAAGGGGCCGAAACTCTTGATCAGGGGGTACTGTTTGCTGATCTTTACCAGAGCGCACAGTCGGAAGTGAACGCAACTAAAAGGAGCCAACAGGATAATCACCCCAAACGTGAAGGCGCCCCTTCACTGACTCCAAGAGTACGACCACCACCTCACACAACACGACACAACAACAACATCAACCACAGGATCACCATAGGCAGAAACAGAGCAATTCAGCCCAAGGAACTGGAGGGCGATGGTGTAAGGCGTGCAAATCTGACACGCACTTCACATTGGATTGTAAGAGGCCGAAAACCGGCCCTTATAATGTCGCATGTCTGATCAGGGGGCCGTTAGGGAAACATAAACCCCAGGCATATGAACAAAATTCCATCCACCCTTCTATTACTGAGCAAGTAACCGTGGGTAACCAAACCATACGGTGCTTGTATGATTCAGTTCTTGAATATTCCGCTTTAGTTTCCCCATCTTTGGTGAAGGCCCACCAATACACTGGTGAAACTGTAGAAATACAAGGGGCCCCGGAAGAGCATAAAGCTCATGACTCTTCCAGTTGCAGAAATTGAAGTTTCAACCCCTTTTGTCCGGGGACAATCAATGCTGCAGTAGTAGACGAGTTAGTCTACCCTCTCATCCTAGGGAGGAAATATGTGTTTCTTTGAGATCCCTCACGTGACTCCAAGTCGACCCAAGAGAAAGAGAACACAGGAAACGCCCAAGCGGCCCCTTAGCTCTTATCTCTAAACAGCTTGAATATTTCAGAGCTGAAGTAGGCACAAAGGGCCGATAAAACCCTAAAGCCTTGCTTTTCTAAGTTGTAAGGAAATCACTCCCATACTCCCCGGGGAGCATTTTACAGGGAGGAAGGTTTGGTTTACAGACGGGTAGGGAATAAGAGACAGTTAGTTGTCCCACTCCCATTTCGCACCCGCCTGATGCAGAAAATGCATTCACCATGCCGCATCCCCTAAACTGTTCATATGCCCTGGAGGAAAATGTATCTCTGAATCACTTCTGGCCAGGAATGCGAAAGGAAATTCGACAGTTCGTGAGAGACTGCTCGGTTCACCATCACCCGAACAACCAGAAGGATGAAACTACCAAGAAATAATTTGAGCAGAGTACCCAACACTCAACATGGGTTACCTCGTACCTCAATTCAACATTTATGTGTAGTAAAACAGAGTTACGCCAAGCGCAGAAGGATGATATTACCCTTGCACCATACTCTGAACAGAGTCGGATAGAAAGAACCCATGCTTCAGCTGGAACTTTCTACATCGAGGAAGCAAATCTTAGTGCCCCTCCCTTTAAGTCCCTCCGTTATGAAAGCAGCTCATATATCTTCATCGGGGGAACATCTTCCCGTGGCTACCACTATGCGTAATATTAAGGAGGTTTACCTCTAGCCCAACCGACGGAAAGACGTTCGTCAGTACGTATTGAACTGTACACATTGCCAAGTGATTAATTTAAACGTTCGCCAACGAGATAATGAGAAGAAGAACACTGTCATTCAGAACAGTAGGAGAGGAAGGCACACACTTCACAAACGTTCATGTCCAAACTTGGATATTTAATGAAATATCTTTGGACAAAATGTGTGACAAAACGTCAGAACATGCTCTTTTGTGTTCTCTCTCACACCTTCAGTCTCCGGCAGTATCCTTTCTTTTAATTCATTTTCCCCATTCATCGCTTTTATTTGGCATAAATCAAGCCTTTTCATTCGTTATTTTCACTATTTTGCACTATGCTGGACAAAGCATGGTGAATTCTCTAACACGCCACGCCCTTATGGCAGTATTTAATACGGGAGTAATGCGTATCTTATTGTTTCACACTCCACTCCCAGACTTTTGTTACGATTCGCCAGGTTTGGTGACCCGGCCAGCGATAATATTTTATCTCCTAATCAGTCTGGCTGTTGAAACAGGGCGGTCAAACAATTGACCCCATTGGAAATCTGTCGGTCATGTTGACATAAGCTGGTTTTGTGATACGATGAAAGAAGACCATACGGTCTGACCAGACTTCTGTCTAGCGGAGGCACAGATAAAGGTGATAAACAGAGGTGCGCCGGAAGTCTTAGGTAACTATATGACATCCCCACCCACTGTAGATAAGAGGACAGATTGGTTCGCCAGAATCTACGACTGCATCGCAGAAACTAAGGATTGTGAGATATAATCTAACAAATAAACACCAGACCTACAGCGTCAAATAAACACCACCTACACGCCAGAGGAAAGAAGATAGGACATCATTCTACAACTATAAGTACCATATCGAGTATTGGGCAACTTTGGAAGTACAAGTAAGCCCGCAATTTTAATACTAGACTGGAAACTTGGGAATTTTATCACAAGGAGTCATAAGAGGAATTATAGATTTCCAGCCCAAGTGTTTCACCCGTCGTAAGAGGAATTATAGATTTCCAGACCAAGTGTCTCCCCCGTCATAAGAGGAATTATAGATTTCCAGACCAAGTGTTTCACCCGTCATAAGAGGAATTTCTCAGACTTAAGTGATTCGAACAGCATCTAAATACAGGGCTGTGGGTCCATTCTAATCTGCGCCAGGAGAAGTGTGTATTCCCAAAATTTTGGGGTAAATGTAAATTATTTATTTACTAATGTAAATTTTACAGGTTTCTTGCTAAGTGGTGTGACAGATTATGATAATAGATTTCATATTATCTACTTTCTTTCTCTACACTTCTCTTTTACCAAACTTTCACCTACTTTTTTTTTGTTAACTTAAACCTCCTATTACTCAGAATAGATCTGTCTCTTTTTCTCATTTAGCACGCATTTAATGCTGGTCGCTATATTTCTTTGATGAGAGTTTGCCAGAAGACCTGATTAGCATATGTGAACCGGTTTCATTTAATTTTGAACGCCAGAGATCGAGAATCGTTGTAATATGTAGCAACAGAGGAAGTGGCGTTAAGTTTAAACGTAATTTTTTGTTAGACACCGAGTATAGGATCGAGTAATTTGAGAAACAAGGTGAGCAAATTTTTATTACCTCCCTTGTAAAACCCGCTCGCTAGAAAGTAATTAAACACGGCAAATCGAAAGATCTAAAGACATTGCGCGCTTGGATACGAGCAGACACGTGAAGAAAACTCACATTGATTAACGAATTGCCGATATCTGATTTCAGCGAGATCGTAGGTCCTGGTTTTCGGCTCTTGAGTGAAGATGGCTTTGAATTACGTAGAAAGCCGAAAACAAAACGTAGAATTTCTAGTAGTTGTTAAGTCTGGCAGAGTCTGGTTTTAGGTGATTAATGTACATTCCCTTTCATGTCTAATATATATATAAACCAGCAGTTTAAACTCAAATTTATCCAGTACTCATCAGACTGTAAAGACCTCTAGCTCGAATTCTAAAATCACTCGTATTGAGTACAGTTTCGTAGCTTTTCGTGGAGAATAGTCTTAGAAGTTTGTGTGAAGGTAATATACTATACTAGTAGTTTCGAGTGATTTAACTAGTTAAATCGTCAATTATATTTTACTAGTTATTCCTGTGCAGAGTGATTTACTAGTTAGGTCCGACAAATATATTTCTCTAAGCTTTATTGTGTTACAGTGGAGAGCAGAACTAATACATATTTCTAGCTATAACATAAATTGTATTAACTGCTAGTAACCAGCCAGAGAATATTCTAACAACTAAGTAAATACACGGATTCATCATGAGTATTGACGAAATATGAATTTATTTCTAATTCATAATGACTGATTTTTTAAAAATGACTAGAATTTACTTCACGGGAGTTTTTAAACGATAAGACTAGCTTTAAGTTTGTAGTTTATACTTTAAAAGTTAGATAACCGAAGTGGATGATATTCTATGTTACGCGGGGTAATGATAGGATTGTGAATAATACTATATATATGCAAAGAATGAACCAGAGTTGATGCACTGTACGAAGGATGGCCACCGACCGAGCAAAGTGGAATCAATTTGTTGTTGCCCTACAAGACGCCACTAGGCGTGATGGCCACTGACTGCTTTGACGGTCGGCGGCTAAGGATCAAAGAAGAAGAAGAAGATGTTTTGTATTTGCATTTTTCTCCCTATACAGTATTTGGGTCATACCCTAAAACTTACCCGCGGCTTCAATGTATATCTGAGAATAACCAAAGAAAGAACATTTTGTACTTAAATACGTGGGTCTTCAAAATAAAACTGTCTGGCATTTGTGTTTGCATCCAGAAAGAGACAGAGTACCAACCTAAAGGACATTAAGACTAAATGCGATAACTGGGCCTATCGAGACAGATTATATTTTTCTTTCAATAAAATCTCTTTTACATGCAGCCCATGTGGCAGGAAAATTACAAACATTAACATTTCCGACGTTTATCATTTGTGGTGTGACCAAGAATTTTATACTGAGAGAAGTTTCCGACCTGACATTTCCTAAAGTACTGGAAACCTCGAGATTCTGACACTGTGAGCCCTGTGGCATCTCTTACCTGAACTGATTTCCAGTGACATAAACAGTAATCCTATAATATAAACAGTGAAGTTAACGCTTCCCGGAGAATTGGAATTAATCAGTCTCTGTAGAGCTGGGGTTAACCTTTGCCAAAAGAATACTGGATTTGCGTTGTGTGGGTATGTCCTAAAGATTATTCCAGAAGGAGAAAATCAAATTCATAGGTAAGAACGAATGTCAGTGGCCACTGTTGTATGGATAGAAAGAAAGTAGGAATGAGTGGTTCTTTGATCTTATAAATTCATGCACCCACACTGTGTATTTTTTTTTTGGCACGTTTTGCAAATGCTGTGTTCCTCTTAGAATGGATTAATGCATCAACTCTGTTCTTAACTGTAGAGGGAAATCCTAGACCATATTGTATAACACCTTTTGACTCTTTTGGGGGTTAATAACTTCTCTGCTAACATGATCTTGTCTCAACAGAGGGAGGGAGGATTACACATATGAGTCTAACTCTTTAATTAATTCTTTAACCTATGCTTACTTGTATTTGATTTGATAGTCATATTATTGATTTTGTAAAGTTCCTTTATGATAAATAAAATTTACATAAACTTTAATTACGTGTGTCGGTCAGCTTGTCCCAAAAGATCCATATTCCATTATTGTAGTTTTCACGTCTGTGCGTCTAACTGTCGTCACTTATATGTGTGTGTATGTGAGTGGTGCTATATATATTAATATATATTTTAGTAGACTGTCAGACAAACTAAGTTCTGTTGTAGAGATAGGCTGAAGGAGAGAAGTTTCTCGATTTCAGGGACAGACTCTAAATAGTTTCCACCATCTCACTCGTGAAAATCTATTTTCTTTACATTTACCTCTCACTATTCAGAAGGGACTAAGCTATGTCTTAATTCCCCTATTAACAATCTATGACACACCAGAACGAGAACCGTGTACGCGGGGAAAGATATCTCTGCCGGAAAGTATCAGCGGTCGGAAGAGCTGTGAAAAATAGCTTTCATTCAGAAAATTGACCGAAGAATTCGCTCGAGGTGTGATTTCTGGCATACCTCGACGAGATCGGGCCGATTCAGTATATATGTGCAGTCTCCTAAAACTCATTATCAGTTCGCTCAAGGATTTCTTGAATAATTCTAGCTTGCTATTTAGAGAGCCATCTTACATATCGGCTACTGGAATACGTGGGGAATTATTCAGTCTTTCTGTGTGCGGTAAAGAATATATATTTTATATTAAGTGTCTTAACGTGTTAAAGTTTTTTCACTGGGATTTCTGTGTTTATTAAATAGCATATTAAATAACATATAGAAAATTGTTGCAGCTGTAATAAGTAAATTTAATTCCTAGCTAGCCCCAAGTAAGAGATGCTTTAAATTAATTAATATACGTTAGGCGATTGATAATTAGAGATTAATTTACTTTTATTCGTCATGCGTAATTTTGTAAATTACTAGAGTTTATACCTCGTGTTAAAGCTCGATAATATTAGTTAGACTCTTGTGGGTTTTAAATATAATTTAATACCGGAGTGGTCAAGAGGTCTTACCTAAACGCGAGTGTTAGAATATATAATTATAGTATGATTACCTGTTATCTATTCTCTTTTTATATAAGTTGATCATACCTTTGCGATCCTGCGGTTTTAGAGTTCTATGGTCCTATGTCTTATGGCATTCCGGGCATATGTTCATGAACATACAGACATTGTTTGTGAAATCTGATGTTTGAGACCCTTTTGAGGTCCACCTTCTCCACCCATGAGAGTGGTTAAATAAACAGAACACTTCAATTTAAATTTTTAAATGTTAACTGGGACAAGACTATATGTGACAGCCGAACTCCGCTGACCCTGAATTGTTAGATGATATCGTACGACCCTTTGTAACGACCCCTTCGGATAACATCAGTACCTCCGAATACTGTTGTAATTTTATCGTCAACCAGAATTCTTCTACCTGGGCTCATTAGAAATGCACAACAGAAACGTGGAACCCCACCTGGGCTCATTAACATGCGTCAGAGCAGAGTGGATTTTCAACACGTTTGCTAATTAATAGGGAGACAGGTTAGCTTCTGTGCATTCTGGAAATCGCATCGTCTTAATGAGAGGTTAAACCACGCCCACGACTATCTCTAGAGAAATGGATAGCAGTTAGTTTCCATCGTCTGTGCATCCAGCAGAGCGCATCGTTTTAAGGAGAGGTTAAGCCACGCCTTTTGCTTTATCTCCAGAGCAATCAAGAGCAGTTATTTTCCTTACCTTGGTCAGTACGCCGGCCTAGTGCGGCGTTGCCTAAATCAAACGAGGGAGCGGCATACGATCTAAGGCAAGTCGGTCCCCCCAAAACAAACGAAGCTAGTCTCTAGCAGGAATTTTACATCTCTGTGTCAACCAGAGAACCGCTCGAAAGACGGAACGAACAGGAGACGAAGCGACCACAGAATTGGATAACCAAACGGAGCAACGGGCGGCTAGAATATCGATTTCCTCCTGAGTTCAAGAAAGGTGTTAGATTCTAACATGTTCTCCCCCCCCCCCTCCCCCCCCGATCTTTCATTCCATTTCATATATGTAGAGACCCTGTAGAATGCCGTTTTATCATTCGTTTTTCCAGAGATTTTAAAATTCACCTGCGTATAGTTGAATCCTGCAAAATTTCATATGAATGCTGGCTATATTGGAGTGTTTTTTTTCTGTGCTAAACGGTATAATATATATGAGTTTCTAGTGATCAGTGCCCTAAGTTCATTCATTTTTATTTCACTGGATTTTGTGGTTATTTAAATCTATTAAATTAAATTTATCTCAAAAGTTACAGTGGTAAATTTAGTGATCTATCTATCACATTATTTCCAAAGATAATAGATGCTTAAATGCTTAAATTTACTTTTAAAGTCGCGAAGGAATTTATGACTAATTAATTAGGTTAAGTTCTATATATAGATGCGTGTTTTAACCACTAGACTCGCGAAGTGTTTCCTTAAATATCTAATTGAATGCGGGAATACATATATATATATAATAGTCTTAACGGTAAATTTATCGCGCTTTAGAATGCTATTGAATTTTTCTGCAGTATGATTTCATGTTTTTCTATCTTTTCCTATAGAATGATCATACAACCTTTGCGTCCCAGCAATAAAGCAATAAATAAATTATATAGAGTCCACCAGACTCAGTTCTTACCCTCCAGAAAAATTTGATGAACAGTTAGATTTTAATCTTTGTGGCGATCCTCTGTTGGGATTCCGCTATCTAAATTTTTGCAAGAAAGAAAGCAACCCCAAAGAACAATCAACACATCATCAATTAAATTAAGATTAACTGGAGAAGAACAGTGCCAGAGATATAATTTTTATATTTGTTATTCCTGCATTATGGGGAAAGAGAGCATGTGCTTCCTGAACACTGACAGTTGATAATTTTTTCTCACTGGATTTTTAAACCCCGAAGAAAACCTACCTCACTGGTCAGCTGTTTAACCACGCTTAAGAAGTTTACTATCAGCAGCGAATTCAAAGAGACCTCAACAACCTCATTTCCTGATTTTGTGTCCGTGCCATCCATAGAACTTTTTTCCTAACAAACGAAAATACACTTAGGCTTCACGCTCCAGCGATTCTCGGGAAATTCTGCTAAGAGCCTAAACCCGTTAAAATCTGGGGCTGGAAAAGAAGAACAGTATTCAGTTATTGAACGCTTACTACTATGTGTAATTTTTCTATGGAGTGCCAGATTCCACGATCGGTAAGTGTGTGTGAGTACGTGTGTGTTGGCCATCACGAGCATGCATAAATGAAGGAGCATTATTTGCAAACATTTTATTAGCCTTACCTGGTATCTACCTTGTTTACTGTATTTCTTGTATTTGTTCCTCAAGGGGGATTGCTTAACTTCGTTATTTCCCCTCCCTTAAATCTGCTTAGTAAAGGGAAAACATTTTGAGAACAATAGGGTTTTTTTCTTCACCATTACCTAGTATCGTAACCTCATCTTATCAAGAAAAAATTATCTATACTTCTGATAACCATTTGTCTCTTGGACTGGGATTTTTCTTCCTTTCTTAATACGAGCGGGAAGGGCAGATTGAATACCATTCTTCATACCCCCCCCCCCCCCCCCCCGAACCATGTTATTTGTATTTTCTGTACCTATGATTTTTGACTGTACCAAATGATAATTGTTGTGACTGATTTTAAATGATAAATAAACATCATAAACTTATTTAGTACTGTGTTGGAATACCCAATCCCAAATTACCCTTATCTGTTATTTGTAGTTGTATTCACGTACGTCCGTGTGTTTGAAGCACCAAATTGCTGTGAGCGCATGTGTGTTTGGAAACTGGCAAATAAGTGTTTAGCCAGGAGAGTTAAGGAGTAGATTGAGAGAAACAGATTGTCGTAAAAGAGTCTGTCCTTACTCTCCCCAGCACTCTGTGAAGCAACTATTTACTTTTCTAACCCTTTCTATCATAGAGCATTCACCATCCTTCTTCACTCTAAACGGGACCACTATTTTTTCAAGAACTCTCTCAAATAAATTTACGACAATAATTGGCTGGCTCGCCGGAATTTTTGAGTCTTATCTAAAGTCTTGGTCTAACTAAATAGAGTGAGAGTGATTTGTCTGTGTGAAGTAGGGAAATAATAACAATAATTACACCCCTAGACAACGCCTTTAGTATTTGGGTCGTCCACACACAACATATTAACAGGTTCTTTCTTTCTACAGCAGTAGAGAATTACGGATAAACGAAAATATTGGTTACTTTAATTATTCTCTTGCAGAGAAAATTGAAATTTTTTTTCATAAAAATTGCTGGGATCGCGTGACGGTTTCACAGTCACAAAGGTTTTTCGAAGTTAAAAGAGTTGAGCTCAGCTAAAGACGCCTTGTTCTGATTTTTTAAGTCTAGTTAACAGCGTCTCTTCTCAAAATTGACTTCGGCGGGCGGAGTTTTGTTGGCGGAGAATTAAAATGTTAGGAAATTTTGTTTTTCCTTTAAATTATTTTAATATAAATTTTTCTCTACCGATTAGTAAAAATAGTTTTTTTTTCTAGTGTTTGACTTACCATTTAACGTGGCATAGTCGCCTGCATTAAGAGTCTTAATTGACAGATAATAGCAGCGATAAGTTAGCACATTACAAGGTAGGAAGTATCTAAGTAAATTTATACTTTGTGTTTTTTCTCGTAGCGGATTTGAGCTAAATTTTCCCCCTTCTGTTCTTCTTCTTATTCTCTAGTCTTAGAAGCATCCAGTTCTTTGACATGACAGAAAGAGTACAGTTAAGGTCCATGATGAGGCAGGAGGCCAAGGAGACAGGATTAGAGGGAGATGCCGCGACCCTGTTTGTCAACAGGGAACTTGAAAGATATGACGCGGACCAAGAAAGAGAGAAGGCTGAGATTGGAACACAAGAAAATAGAGGCAGAGATGGAAGCTCGCAGGGAAAGAGACAGAGAGGGAGAGACAACACGAACTGGCGCTTAAATCTTTAGAGAGTCGGGGCGCTTCTACTTCAAATAATTGAGAGCCGTCTTCGCCCCAGTCTCAGTCAATGGATCTCTCCAGCACTCAATCTGCCCAATTAACTGCGATGTCTTTTACTTTAGAGTCTTTTCTCAGCCCTAATGAGAAAATTGACACCTTCCTAGAAAAATTCGAGAGGCTTGCAAATCTGTATGGGTTAGAGAGTACCCGTTGGAGTCTTAAACTCTCAACTGCGTTGAAAGGTAATGCTTATGACGTATATACCAAGCTGGGAACCAACCAACATGATTACGACATGCTAAAGAAGGCCTTGCTAGAGCGGTTTGAGATGACCAATAGGAAATTTCTTCAAATGTTCAGAAACAGCCGAAAAGAGAGCATGGAAACATTTCCCCAGTTCTCTTCACGTCTCACGGGCTATTTGACAAAATGCATTGAATTATCTGAATTACCTCTTACATATGAGGGACTTCTTGAACTTGTTCTTGTGGAACAGATAAAGTCAACTTTGTCAAACGAAACCCGTAGATTTTTGGCTGAACAGGGCGCAGTCAGGCTTGAGGACATCCTCAGTAACGCAGAACGCTATACCAATGCAATGGTCGAACTTCCCAGCACTAAACGTAAACCCACAGATGAGCCATCTCGAAAACAAAATCTAGAGTCATCCTATTCTTCCAACTCCTCTCAGCATTAAAACCAACGAGAAACTAATACCCAGAGACCTCCCCAGGAAAAATCGAAATTCTACAAAACCCGATATCCCCCAAACAAAAATTCGGATCAACACACCAAGCCTACGTGGCAGCGCGGCCACCAAGATCAAGGAAAAGGGAAGACCCCTACACCAGGGACGTCTGATCATGGCAAACAGAACGGGCACAACCGCATCGGATGTTTGCATACAGCCTCACAAGGTAGAGTCAATGTCAGTGATTATCAACCTGAGCGAAAAAAGACCCTCAACGCAAGGAACTGTAATTTTGAATTGTACCTCAACTACTTGTCTCTTTGACACTGGATTAAGTTTTGATTCTATTGTCGCCAAGCACCTAGTCAAACCCGGTCAGGAGACAGAGGAAACCGTCAAATTATGTGGAGTTTTCAAGAGTGATGCACCCAGGACAATTCCTATTGCTCTGGTAGAAATACACTCTGATTTTGTCAGAGGTATTATTAAAGCGGCCATAATGGATGATCCGATCTATCCAGTTATCCTGGGATGTAAATACGTGTTTATTGGGAGACCAAAGGAGCCGATTGTGGCAGCGGTAACCACATAGGGCAAACTAAGAAGGAGAGGGAGCCTGCGCCAAATTTGTTGCCGAATGAACTGAAGGAGGCGCAACAAAAGGACCCTACTCTGAAGCCCTGCTTTAGAAAACTGCCCATGGCCAAGGACCCCAGACACCACGGAGACATCTTTTCAAAGGATGGCGTACTGTATCGTAGAACGGGCACATTGATACAGGGAATAACCAGCTCCTAGTACCGACGCAGGACAGAAGCCAGATCTTAGAAATGGGGCACTCTCTACCCTTTAGCGGACATATGGGACAAAACGCCATTATTCAGCGAATAAAAAACCACTATTGGTGGCCAGGAATGAACTCTGAGATTATCAGGTACGTGAAATCCTGCGCCCAGTGCCAACGTGTAGCACCCAAGCACTTGACACCCCCAGTACCTATGGGGCAAATGCCAATAGTAGGTACTCCATTTGAACGGGTTGCTGTCGACATCATTGGACCCCTGGAAAGGACCAAAAGAATGAACAGGTTCATCCTGACCTTAGTCGACACATGCACAATGTGGGCCGAAGCTATATCGCTAACATGCACTGATTCCAAGCATGTCGCAGAAGTCCTCGTGCAAATGTTTACACGGTTGGGATTCCCGCAACAAGTTTTAACGGATAAGGGATCCCAATTCCGTAGCCTGTTAATGGAGGAGATCTTTAAGATCTTGAGGGCCAAACATATCCACACAAGTCCCTACCATCCGGCCGGAAGTGAGCTCGTGGAACGTTTTAATGGAAGCCTCACCATGATGTTACGTAAGCTGGGTCAGCAGAAACCGGAAGACTGGGACCTATATATATCTGCTGCCTTATTCGCCTACAGAGAGGTTCCCCAAGCGTCTACGGGATTCGCGCCAGCTACATTTTTATTTGGCAGACCTATTAAGGGTCCACTAGAAGCCGTACTTCGGTCCCTGACAGACCAAAAGGCTGACGAGACAGTCGTCTCTGCAAGCAAATATGTATCTGAGCTCAAGGAAAGGCTAAAGCTAGGATGGGATCTAGCTAACACCAACCTTAAGAAAGCCCGCGCTAAACATGCTAAAAGATACAACAAAGCTGCAAAAGAGAGAGAACTACAACCAGGGGAGAAAGTTTTGTTGCTACTTCCAACCGGGAGCAATAAACTTCGCATTGGATGGCAAGGACCGTTTACCGTCCTTTAAAAGATCTCACGTACCAATTACAAGATCTCCATTAAAGGAAAGGAGAAGGTCTTTCACATAAATCTGCTAAAGAAATATTTGGAAAGACCAGTGCCATCCTCCGAGCATCTCCTGGCTGTCGCCATAGCAACGGAAGACGAGGAAGACGATGATGGTTGCAGGGAGTACCCATTGCAACCCACAGAATCCTTTAAAGATGTCAAGTTCGGCGACAATCTCTCACAAGAACAACAAACAGAAACCAGGGCGCTACTAAAGCAGTACAGTGCAGTCTTAACGAATGTACCTGGTCGAACAAATCTCATCGAATTTGATATGAAATTAACAAACGAGACCCCTGTTCGAACCAGAGTTTACCCCATCCCGTACGTTAAAGCTGATGCACTTCGCGGAGAAATAGACAAGCTGAGTCAACCAGGAATTATCAGTGAGTCGACATCTCCTTACAGTTCGAGTGTAGTGCTGTTGCAGAATCCCAATAAGGAAGTTCGGCTGTGTATAGATTACCGGTTGCTAAACGCTGTAACGGAATTCCAGCCCGAACCTCTCCAGACTGTTTCTGAGTTGTTTACCAAGCTTAGCAAAGCAAGAATTTTCTCCAAGATTGACCTCAGTAAAGGTTATTATCAAATACCAGTCAAGGAGGAAGTTAAACCTTTGTTAGCTTTCAGCACTAGTGAAGGACATTACACATTTAATGTGATGCCGTTCGGATTGCATAACGCACCAGGAGTGTTCACCAGGATGGTGAGGAAGCTTCTAGAACCTTTGCAAAGTCCCCATTGTTGAGGATTGCTTCATGTCGGCAGCATGGCGCATTCCTCAAATGATTATATCTCCGCGACTGATGTCGATGATTGTTTCATGCTTACAGACATTTGGATTTGAGCTCGATCCGAATGGCTGTATCATGGAACACCTCAAACGAATAGAGATATATCTCATCGACCGATGTCGATGATTGTTGCATGTGTGCAGGCATTTGAGTTTGGCCAACTCGGATTGCTGCACCATGGAACATCGCAATTGAATATATATTAACGACGTAGTATGCATATCACTATGCATGACGCGTATGTCTTTATAACGACATTCGACTTGTGGGTTTTGACCCGAACGGCAGTGTGTTTTAGAAGTGTGGCCATTGCCACTTATATTGTGTGGTATAACCACTGGAAAGTGTGTGGCGTAGTCCACTTTTTATTTGTGTGGCTGGGAAGCCATTTGAGCAGTGTATTTCTTGAACCAAACGTAAGTCGTAGTAGGAATAACGCAGTTTGTATAATTATGGCAGATTAGCCTGGCGTGGTATGCCAAAGGAACATTATATTACTAGCAATAGCGTAAGACTAGTATAGATGGATATTGTACAGCTAGCGGCAAGCGTAAGCCTAGTGTAACGGATATTAAACGACTAGCAGTAGACGTAAGCCTAGCATAATAAGTGTATTGCTGACTAGCAGGATAGTTAAGTCTAGTTAGCCTCTGAATTTATGCCAAAGGACATTGGCCGTTAAAAAGGAACTGACCTCTAACCAGGACTCTAGATAGAGATTGTGAACATGTGCTTATGAAATAATGAGAACTCTTACAGATCGTACATGAATGTGATGTGACTTTTGTTCCCATGTAGTTGGTGTCTGCACATGGTATGAAATAACTAATTAAATATTTTGAGTCGTCAAAATCACAGTGTTATCAACTATCGTATTCGGAGTTGAGTTAAATGCTATTCATCCTCAACTAATCATGACCAGTGATAATTAATGTCTTAACACGCTGCATCTCACACTGCCAATATAATTAATAAGACAAGAGACTCATACAGGTCAGTCAAGGGTCGAATTTAATATGAAACACATTCAGCACATAATGTATCACAAGGGTTAAGCAGACATTATCGATACCAACGAACAGTATTACGGAATCCTACAAAAGTGATAAGAACCCGAGGGACTTTGACTCTATAAACTGAATACGAATAATAACTTGGTCATCCTCAAATACTAGAAGTCATCGAAGCACCCAGAACATACTGGGATCCCGAGAAGCCCGTAACACCCATATTCATAATTTCATGGATGACATATTAATTGCAACGGAGACCTACGACGAACATATTGCTACGGTTGCAATGCTCCTCAGGAGATTAAAGGAAACTGGTCTCACAGCCAGACCTAGCAATTGTCTCATCGGGTTTGAAAAGCCAGACTTCCTGGGGCATACTATTTCTCACGGCTGTAGTTGGCCTGTTAAGAAAAACGTGGAGAAAATAGTTGCAGCAAAAAGGCCCGAACGAAGAACGACACTCGTCCTTTTTATCACTATGTGCTTACAATCAAAAATACATCCAGAACTTCAACGGACTAACGGCACCTCTGACTGACCTCACAAAGAAAGGTTGTCCTGATAAGGTCATTTGGGATCAAAAGTGCGAACACGCGTACAGCACTTTGAAAGGACAGTTGTCTGCATACCCCATTTTGAGGTTACCGGTCCTCAAGAAACCTTTTGTATTGCGGGTCGACGCGTCAGGTCAGGGCATCGGGTCAACACTGCTTCAAGCCGAGGACAGTGAATCGAATATGTTATTTCAAGTTGTCTATGGCAGTCGGAAATTAATTAAAGCTGAACAGAACTACAGCGTAGTTGAAAGAGAATGTCTCGCTCTGGTTGACGGTATCAGACGCCATCAGGAGTTTCTTTACGGTACAGCTTTCACGGTGCAAACAGACCACGCTCCATTGGCTTTTCTTGGTGCCAATAAAGAATTTAATGCAAGGATCATGCGGTTGGCCCTCCTTTTAAGCGTTTACTCCTTCAAAGTGGAATACATTCCGGGAAAACACAATGTCGGGGCCGACTTCCTGAGTAGAAACTGGACTACGGAGGAAGAGGACGAAGTTGAAGATATCAATCATCCAAAAGCTACCGATCAGGGCAGCTTCATTGTCATAAATCAAACATGAAAATATGTTTTCATGTCTCAAAAGAGGGGAAGATTGTGACAGACGAACTCCGCTGACCCTGAATTGTTAGATGATATTGTACGCCCTTTCGTAACGACCCCTTGGGATAACATCAGTAAACCCGAATATTGTTGAAATTTTATCGTCAACGAGAAATCTTCCACCTGGGCTCATTAGAAATGCACAACAGAAACGTGGAACCCCACCTGGGCTCATTAACATGCGTCAGAGCAGAGTGGATTTTCAACACGTTTGCTAATTAATATGGAGACAGGTTAGCTTCTGTGCATTTTGGAAATCGCATCGTCTTAAGGAGAGGTTAAACCACGCCCACGACTATCTCTAGAGAAATGGATAGCAGTTAGTTTCAATCGTCTGTGCACCCAACAGAGCGCATCGTTTTAAGGAGAGGTTAAGCCACGCCTTTTGCTTTATCTCCAGAGCAATCAAGAGCAGTTATTTTCCTTACCTTGGTCAGTACGCCGGCCTAGTGGGGCGTTGCCTAAATCAAATGAGGGAGCGGCATACGATCTAAGGCAAGACGGTCCCCCAAAACAGATGAAGCTAGTCTCTCGCAGGAATTTCACATCTCTGTGTCAACCAGAGAACCGCTCGAAAGACGGAACGAACAGGAGACGAAGCGACCACAGAATTGGATAACCAAACGGAGCAACGGGCGGCTAGAATCTCGATTTCCTCCTGAGTTCAAGAAAGGTGTTAGATTCTAACATGTCCCCCCGATCTTTCATTCCATTTCATATATATAGAGACCCTGTAGAATGCCATTTTATCATTCGTTTTTCCAGAAATTTTAAAATTCACTAGCGTATAGTTGAATCCTGCAAGATTTCATATAAATGCTGGCTATATTGGAGTGTTTTTTTTCTGTGCTAAACGGTATAATATATATGAGTTTCTAGTGATCAGTGGTCTAGTTCATTCATTTTTATTTCACTGGATTTTGTGGTTATTTAAATCTATTAAATTAAACCTATCTCGAAAGTTACAGTGGTAAATTTAGTGATCTATCTATTACATTATTTCCAAAGATAATAGATGCTTAAATGCTTAAATTTACTTTTAAAGTCGCGAAGGAATTTATGAATAATTAATTAAGTTAAGTTCTACATATAGATGCGTGTTTTAACCACTAGACTCGCGAAGTGTTTCCGTAAATATCTAATTGAATGCGCAAATATATATAATAGTCTTAACGGTAAATTTATCGCGCTTTAGAATGCTATTGAATTTTTCTGCAGTATGATTTCATGTTTTTCTATCTTTTCCTATAGAATGATCATACAACCTTTGCGTCACAGCAATAAAACAATAAATAAATTATACAGAGTTCTCCAGACTCAGTTCTTACCCTCCAGAAAAAGTTGATGAACAGTTAGATTTTAATCTTTGTGGCGATCCTCTGTTGGGATTCCGCTATCTAAAGTTTTGCAAGAAAGAAAGCAACCCCAAAGAACAATCAACACATCATCAATTAAATTAAGATTAACTGGAGAAGAACAGTGCCAGAGATATAATTTTTATATTTGTTATTCCTGCTCTACGGGGAAAGAGAGCATGTGCTTCCTGAACACTGACAGTTGATAATGTTTTCTCACTGGATTTTTAAACCCCGAAGAAAACCTACCTCACTGGTCAGCTGTTTAACCACGCTTAAGAAGTTTACTATCAGCAGCGAAGTCAAAGAGACCTCAACAACCTCACCCCATGATTTTGTGTCCGTGCCATCCATAGAACTTTTTTCCTAACAAACGAAAGTACACTTAGGCTTCACGTTCCAGCGATTCTCGGGAAATTCTGCTAAGAGTCTAAACCCATTAAAATCTGGGGCTGGAAAAGAAGAACAGTATTCAGTTATTGAACGCTTACTATTATGTGTAATTTTTCTATGGAGTGCCAGATTCCACGATCGGTAAGTTTTGTGAGTACGTGTGTGTTGGCCATCACGAGCATGCATAAATGAAGGAGCATTATTTGCAAACATTTTATTAGCCTTATCTGGTATCTACCTTGTTTACTGTATTTCTTGTATGTGTTCCTCAAGGGGGATTGCTTAACGTCGTTATTTCCCCTCCCTTAAATCTGCATAGTAAAGGGAAAACATTTTGAGAACAATAGGGTTTTTTTCTTCATCCCTACCTAGTATCGTAACCCCATCTTATCAAGAGAAAATTATCTATACTTCTGATAACCATTTGTCTCTTGGACTGGGATTTTTCTTCCTTTCTTAATACGAGCGGGAAGGGCAGATTGAATACCATTCTTCATACCCCCTACCCCCACCTTCAAATTTGTATTTTCTGTACCTATGATTTTTGACTGTACCAAATGATAATTGTTGTGACTGATTTTAAATGATAAATAAACATCATAAACTTATTTAGTACTGTGTTGGAATACCCAAGCCCAAATTACCCATATCTATTATTTGTAGTTGTATTTACGTACGTCCGTGTGTTTGAAGCACCAAATTGGTGTGAGCGCATGTGTGTTTGGAAACTGGCAAATAAGTGTTTAGCCAAGAGAGTTAAGGTGTAGATTGAGAGAAACAGATTGTCGTAAAAGAGTCTGTCCTTACTCTCCCCAGCACTCTGTGAAGCAACTATTTACTTTTCTAACCCTTTCTATCATAGAGCTTTCACCATCCTTCTTCACTCTAAACGGGACCACTATTTTTTTCAAGAACTCTTTCATATAAATCTACGACACTTTACCAGAAGATTTTCAATCTAGATACATATAAGTATTACTGTCCTGATGTGGCAGAAATTACAGCACTAATTATTTAAAAACCATTTGACAGTAAAGTTTTTTATACCACGGAATTAGACAGAAAGAATTCACGTGTCATACTCGGCTATTTCCCTTGGAGAACAGCCTAGGAGTAAAAGTCTGTTTAGTACACATTTCATTACGACAGAGAGAGTCACAGCCACTGGAGGCTAGACCACACCAGAGAATTATATTAACTTATAAATTTCCATGACAGTGCCACTACATAGAAAAAAAATTATTCCAAACCAATACCTGCAGTAAGAAGAGGAATACCTCCAGAGAAAAAACAATCAACGCACCAATTCAGCAACTCCCGAACAATAGCAGTTGCATAAACGGAGAGTCTGGGGCTGAACTGGACAAATACTAGGACTCAAATTACTCTAAATACGTGTTTGATTAATTCCCTGGAATGTATGCAATCGACAGATGGGTAAGCAAACAAGATAGTGAGCTCACTGTATGTGTGTTGTGAATGAACGGAACGAAAGAATTTATTTCTTAAGTTACTACTTATTTACCATTTTTCATTTGTATCTCTCACTAATCTGAGTGTCCCCAGGATAGGTTACCTTAAGGACTTATTCTTTATCCGTTTGAAATACCCCTACCCCATTGTTAATTATTTTGATCTTTTGGGTAAATTACCTCTGTCGGGATCTTTCCTAGTTTCCTTACACCAGAGAGCGGCCTATTAGATTTATATTTTCATTTCTCTTATGTAACTAAAATTCATTGATGTAATTTTTTTTCTTGATGTCGTGACATTTTCTAGTAAATAATAAACTTACCAAACCTTAAATCAGAGTGTCGGTCAAAACCCCATGCCCTTACATGTTATCCATAGTTTATATATATATATATATATATATATATATATATATATATATATATATATATATATATATATATATGTTTTCACGTTTGTACGTATTTCTGTCACAAAAGTGTGTGTACGTGAGGATAGTGTAAATTGAATCTGTATCAAGTGAGAAAGCGCGTCTACTTTAAATAGAGTCGTAAAAACATAGGCTGGATTAGAGCAATTACAAAATCCAAGACTGTTCTTTCTCTTACACCAGTTCTTCTCGTGAAACAGGAACTATTTCTTTCACCTTCCTCTCACTAGTTCTTACCATCACCTCTACTAGAAAAAGGACCATAATTTCCACAGACCTATCTTCTCAAAATTTACGACAGTCCTGCAGCCGTGATTTCGTCAATTCTTCTGTGATTAGGGCTGTTCTCCCTGCTGTTAACTCACATCTAGTGGCGTAAGAACATTAGACTTGCATTTAGAGTCTGATAGCTTCGTTCCACGAACATTAGACGAAATAAAAAGAACAAATGTCTAAGCAAAGCACATTTGTGGGTGTAGCGAGGTCTGTGAAATAATCGCGAAATTCAGTAAGATTTTAATCCTATAATAATAATAATAATAATAAATAAACCCGCCCGCATGTGTCTGACTATTTTCATCTTCGACGCCAGTATAGCGCTGCCTTTTGTGCAGTGGGAATGCTTAAAAAAATGACCCGCCGTAAAATCTAACACGCTTTTTAGTTTCGGTTTCGAGACGTACAATTAACATTTAACATCTTGCCTGATCTGCTGCACGAAACTGAGGCAAGTCTTATAATTAACGGTCTGCCAGAACTGTGACCCAAACTGCTGTCTGAATTAACGTAATATGTTAACTTTAACACTAAAATTTGTAGTAACGCGGACATTTTCCAGTAGTAAGAACAAAACAACTGTAATAATTAACGCAAAATACTACCATCCGCCTTGACAAACCCCTCTTCGTTCTGCACGCGGGACTAATACTATAACCTCTCTGTTGGAAAAGCCAGCGGATATAAACACACAGACAGTTTAAATTCTCGCCGCGTAGTGTATTTCTGACGTAACCCAAACTAGTTGGTTTATTTGAATAAGGAAAAAATGATACAGAAGGAGAGGGAAAGATGGCCAGCTTGTGTAAAAGTTGTAATTGACGATTGACAGTGACAAAACTGAAAATCTAAACCATAATGAAACTGACCATAAAAATCATATATTCGGGTAGCTTAGTGTTTCCTGAGCAAAAATATGTTTTAATATATATGATAGTCCAATTATTAGCCAAGTTATAGAGATAATACTATATGTCTGCGAACGCTAGGACAGAAGGACTGTTGTTCTTGCTCGTTTATCCACAACGTTATTGGGGAAGCAAGTTTAAAAAAGAGGCAATGGAGTAATTCAAAACTGATTGGGTGGTATAAGAGTATAGGAGTAAAGGGGGGAGGTAGGAACATTTAACAAAAACGAAACATCTTTTTGTATTGGCATAACTAACGCCGACTGACCAATGGACTACGAGACACATAGTTTGTTTGGAATTTTGTTTTTGTTTTTTCAAAACTAAATTCAAAATTTGATAGTCGCCTGATTTTATTGGCCAGCTCAAATAAATATTGGCCAAGGCTTAGAGCTCTCGTGGCCATTTGACAAGAAAATTTTATATCAATAAGTACGTTGAGAGCAGATGTGAGAAATTTTAAAAATAAATAATAATTTCACAGTCTGGACAGGGCAGAGAAAACTGAGGCCATATCTTTTGCCAGCCAACGTTATTTGTGACATATTTCTTGAATTTGTGGGTTTTTTTATTTCCTGTTATCAGCCGGTGACAGGAAACCTGATGAGTGACTGTAAAGAAAAAAAGTCTCCATTTAAAAGTTTATGCTGTCAGCGGATAGCCAGAAGGAGCTTGTGTGTGCTGATCTATATATATTCTTTGCAGCGACATACTGACTTGTTATCTTCATACCAAGAATCCCAGGTGATGTGTCAACATCTGGGACATCTGACACTTCATTCATAAGAAAAATTGTTATTTCCAAGAATAAACAGAATTATATGGGGTGTGATGAAAACAACAGCTCCTCCTAACAAATGACTTAACCTAGTAGCTATTAAAGTTTAGTCTGTGAATACACCTACAGGAACAATATAGTAACATTATACTTATAGGACAAAGAGTCCACCCATTTTAGTTAAATAGTACATGTAAGATATATTTTCTTCATTTTTAAAGACCTGTCCAAAAGAGATGGCAGGACATGCAGATTAAATTGTTCAAAGAAAAGAATTCAAATTTTAAAGAAAACTTTAACCACAGTCTTATTCATTTCCTTATAGTGAGTTAAAGTGTATTGTGTTTATGTACCACCATTGTCATTTCATCCCTACACACTAGACACATCAGACACCAGCCCCTAGAATTAAAATATACAGACCTTGTGAGATCTAGGGAGGTAGCGTTAGGTTCCCTGAAAATACATCATCATCATCATCTTTTATAGTCAGGGGCCTACATTTGCTTGACCTCACACGGTTGACACAGACACAGCTGTCTTGCTTGTTAGGTATATGTAAAGTTCTTCACTGTAAAGTGCTGTGTAAAATGTCGTCTGTAAACCATCTGTGTAAATTGTGGTGTATGGTGTTACTGAGATCAGGCATGCTCCAGTCTACCCAGCTGTAAATGGGTAACTCGCCCTAGACCTGAGTTAGGGAAGGCAAAGGCAGCTGTAAGCAGTAGTTTCCCTCTAAGGCTCCAGGGGAGCAGGCCCTAAACTTGGTCACTTCAACCGACGCAGGATGGTGTATATATGGAGTAGAAGTGTAGAGTGTGATTAACGCGAATGGTGTACTGTTCGTGTTCTGACCAATCTAAGCACTCATTCACTTGTGTCTACAAGGCACCAATGCAGACTGCTGGAATCTTTGTTTACACAGTTTATTTAGACGCACACACTGGGACATAACGAGTAAATCATGGGTATGTTGACACATCAATTTGCAGGCATACATAGTAGATCCCATGTCATGACACATTCATAAATAATAGGTAGTACATCAATAGCTTCCAATGTCATGATACATAATGGCCGCATCCCCTATCTGACTAAGCGCGTCAGTGAAGGCGGATCGGTAAGTAACTAAAGTTGCTTTATGTTCACAGTTTATATCATATTATGAAACCTTGGAAGGGGTTTCTATCAAAATTGAGATCTCCTTGCCACTGT